>CAUJNA010003846.1:167500-207500 GCA_963377175.1 Effrenium voratum | reverse complement strand
ACCGAGTTCCCGATATTTCTTCTTTAAACACATCACCCCAAGGAAGCTCAAAGTGGCAACCAAAAGGTGACTTGTTTGTCGCCATCCAAAAGGTGGCATGCGACGATTTTTAGGGACCCTCCAGATGACTTTTGTTTTTTTCTTTTCGGTTTCTGTTTAAACACAAGAAGCTCCCCCAATCCCCCCCCCCCCCGCAAAGGACGAGGCAGCAACGCCACGGGAACCCATCGCTCGTCGCTCAGGGCGCTGCTCATGAAGCACTCGGACTCGTTGCTCTCGCCCCGCACGGCCCTGAACTCCGCCAGGGCCCGGGACCCGGATCCGACGGGCCGTCCGAAGGCTCCGCGGCTGGCGGATGCAGAAACAAATAAACTCGCGATAGCCATCCGAAGGCCATCAATCGCGATGGCCATCCAGATGCCATCCAGTGCCCAGTGCGCTTTACACCCCTTCTTGAAGTGTCCGTGGCTTTCAACTTATCCTTTTGGTGGGAGGGAGTTCCCTTTATCGACCAAAGGACCCCTGTTTTTCCCATTGCCACGGGTCTATTGGGAAAGCACGGTAGCTGGTTGTTTCAGGCTTGAACCAGCATGGATTGCTTTGAATCAAAACAAAGGACAAGCACCCACTGCTTGGGTTCCCTTTTGAGAAGCATTTGGGCTCTCGGACGTTGGATTTGTTTCTTTAGGAAATCTCCTGAGACCCATCTCCAGCACTCAGCGAAACACCCCTCCGGTGTGTTTGCGTGAGGCCTCAATGCCACACGCTGATGAGGCGCGAGCGGGAGAATGCCAAAGCGAATCGACCGGATCCGACCTTTTAGCTTCCTCTTGTTGGTGAACGTTGACCCCGGATTGAATAGGGGGTGCTTACATCCAAAAGTGAGAAATCCCCACTAAAACCAGGGCCGCCCCCATATTAATAAACAGGGGTTTATGAGTCCGGGGTCAACATTGATATTTACCTTTCATTTCTGTGTCCCTAGGCCCTAAATGGCAAGTGAGTACAGACTAGAGGTCACTAGGGCCTTCCCAGTTCGGTTGAGGCTTACCCTCGCAGATATTCCTAGGGTTGCCACGAGTGGTTTGCTGTTTGCAGTAAGTTTGACCAACCCAATGGACGGATAAACATCGAAGGACAACCTGTCCTGCGCCAGCAGAATGCTTCTAGTGAGGTCCGTGAAATTTTCAGCCATCAGCTTGTGGGGGCGTTGTCTAGGACTTCGGACTCTCAACAAAGTTGTTTGGTTTGACATCACCTTGGGCATGTAAAATGAGACTTTGAGATCCTTTGGGCTCATGTTAGGGGCAAACCCTCTCACAAGTTCACCCAAAGTGGGCATTTGGCACTTTGCTTGGCAATTGGCCCCTGTTCAGTGATGACCACAGTTTTTGGTAATTTGGGGATGACCTATGTTTTGCATGTCCACTTCGCATTGACTGTTGCTCGTGTGGATCAAAGGCCGAATATATTCACCCACACATGAACTGCTGATAGGCACCCCTAGTTCACTGGTTAATTACCGGTGAAGTATCGCTTTAGAATCTTTAGAATGGGAGTTCTGAAAGAGCTTCAAGGTCCTTGATTCATACCCAGTAAGTTCAATGCCACCTTTTTGTTTGGTGCATTCCAGCCGAAAGCAGAGATTCCTTCTTTGTCTCCCTTTCGGATCCTTGGTTGCAACTGTGTACCCTCTGTCTCCCACTAACATAGCGCCTTGTCAGGTGCCATTTTAGGGTCTACCCTGCCAACATGAAACAAAAGCCATCGCGTCTTCGAGGATGCTTCTTTTGGGGGACCCCTTGTTGGGTTGCATCGGTAAGAAAGCAGAGATGTATCTGTCAGGTGCCATAGCGGTATGGTAGGTTTGATTCAACAAGTGAGACCACAAGAGGGGGTTAATCATGACAATGTTCGTGGAACAAGTGGGATATACCCTTCCAGAATTTCGACAAATATTTCAGGAGGAATCTGCTTTTGGGATTGAAGTTGGGGGACGCTTGATTCGTTTGCAGCCAACCCGTCTCGCTTCCGAGACCAGAGATCCGGTGCTCAAGGGCATCACCCGGGAGGACGGGTGCGAGTCCCATGTCTCTGGGATTTAGAGGTCGGCTTCCTTGGGAACCCCTAAGATGCCCAGAGGTTCTCTCAAAATGAGAGCATCGCGCAAGTTTCATTGTCCACAATGTGGAGTACAAAGTGTCGACACCGGATAAGTCAACCTCATAAATTATTTTTGGGGGAGTCCCTCTTATTTGAGACACGCCCCTGCTTAGTCAACCAGGGGGTCATTAACTGGGGTTTGCTCCGGGGTCTCCTCCCAAGCTATATCTTTCAGGGTAGGTTGATTGTGGCTGAAAATGCTCATTGGGAACCCCCTCCAAAGTGGTGGGACATGTCTGATGTCTACCAGCTCAGCAGATCAGAAACCTCAGTTGCCCCACAAGTCGGCTTTATTTTTTTAAATTGTTGTTAATAGTTTTTTTTCCTGTTAGTTCCGGTCCACATATAGTCCAGGTCAAAGGTGATCACCTTCCATGTCCAGGTTTTGGGCGAGTGAGAATCATAATCTGAAGACGTTTGAGGGGTATTTGTTTGAGTTGGTACTTGTTTTGTGGTTCTGAAGGAAAAACCAAGCCATTTTAGCTTTCTTCTCCAATGCCCAACTTTCAAACTTTTCTGAAAGACTCCAGGACAGCCAGCAAGGCGTCGATTCTTGTTTTTGGTTTATGTCGGTGCTTGTGGCCGCACTATGGTCTTTGTTTGTTTCCAGTTTGTTTGGCTAAGATATGAGTTGTTTGCCGCAGCTCAGGAGTCTATGAAGAAACGGTTCGAGAATGAGGACACGTCTCAGCTCATATTTGACGCAGCGCTAGTGCCGAAGTGGCCGGGCATTGGCAGCCTTGAGCTGTCGCACTGCTTGGACACGCTTCGCGTTGCAGGGATGCTTTCTGAGCAAGGCGCGCAGGCGCTAGAGACCGACCTTCCGGGAGGGCCGAATGCCGAGGCGTTTCTCAGCCTCGCTTCGTTGGCATCTATCAAGTCCAAGCGGGCCCTCGTGCTGAACATGTTGGAGCTGGCAGATCGGGTGTCCGCATTGCTCGAAGAGCGTGTGGCGCCTGCGTGTGCGCAAAGCAGCTCGTGCATGTTCATGAAGGTCATTTCCTGCTTCACTGCGGGGAAGACATTTTCTCGCGCAAGAGCGCCAGATTTGAATAAATCGCGGCGAGTTTCACGATCGGGTAAGCTTCTGCTAAAGAAGCTCCGAGAGAATCAGATCCCGGTGAAGTAAAAGTCCGGAGATTGCTCACGAGGCAGCTGCAGTCAGCAGCGCGTATGCGACACTATATCATGGGACTGTGTTTTCAAAGATGGCTGGTTGCTATTTGCGCGGGAACTTGGGGTGCTGCTTATAGGGTGCTGTGTCAGGCGCGGGCGCATTTTTGCAAGACTAAGAGGATGCAAAACCATGCAGTTCGGGTGCTGGCGCAGGTGCTGTTTTGGGACGCTGTTTGTGGTGCTTGGGACGGCGCGCACGCGCATTATTTAGCAAGACTGACTGCCGGGCACGCAGGCGCATTTTTGAGCAAGATTGACGGCACGACGGTGCTAAGGGCAACGCAGTTTTAAAGCTGGAGCAAAGTGCTGGGCAGGGTGCTGGGGGGCATGCGGTTTGCGGCGCTAGGTGCCACGAGCTGCATGGCATGCAGCTGGGGCCAGGTGATACTCTGTTGCGAGGTTGATGGCCGGGTCGGATTTTTGCAAGACTGACGGTTTGGTGCTAGGGGGGTGCAGATTGGGGTGCTGGAAATCTGTTTTGGGCCAGAGTGCAGTTTGATTCTCTCTTTTTTTGGGGGGGGTGCTGTGCGGGCGCAGCTTTGAAGTGCTGGTGACGGTGCGGGCCGGGTGCATTTTTGAAACATTTACGGCCGGGTGCTGGGGCGCTGGGGTGCGCAATCATCGGCTCGTTTTTCGCTATTTGGGGTCCATGCTGGTGTAACTGAAAGCGTAGCAAAGGGTTCTAGCTCAAAAAGGCAAACTCCCCGCACAGCGCGCGCCAATGTAGACTTGCTGCGCAACGCGTCTCAAGCCTTGCTGTGCAAGTCCGCCACGCATGCGCAGAGCATCTCGACGTCGTCTTGTTGCCGCATCAACATATTTGTTTCTGCGCAGCGCGTGTGAACCTGTGAACATGGCCCTGCTCCGCAGGCGCATTTCAACCTATAGCCTTGCTGCACAGCGCGTCTCAACATCGCTTTGTCTCAGCACAGTCTCGCTTCAACACAGATCACCGCATAGCTCTGCAGCGCAGCGCTTCTTCACGTAGAATTGCTGCGCAGTAGGGCAACGCAATCGACCTACCTGCGCCGTTCGGTTCAAAATAGCTCTGCTTCACAGCGCGTGTCACCATAGCCTTGCTACACAGCGCGCTTCAACATAGAGGTGCGCAGCGTGCCGCAGAAGCGCCATTGCTGCACAGCGTAGCTGACCCACGGGAAGAAAGCAATTGATACGTATGGTCCCTTGCCCTAATCCAAAGTTGACACCAAGCCATGCGCAGTTGGCAGGATGTTGAGAGGATGTTGAAAGGTTTTTCCGACAACCGAAAATGGACAAGGGATGGGAAGCAAGCGACAAAGAGTTTTGCGGTGAGTGAGCCCCCCTCCTCCTCCTCCTCCTCTTCCTCCTCCATGTTTGCAACACGCTTGTATGTTCGCTGTGGAAGCAAGAGGTGTTTAGAGGCTTGAGTTTACCACTTCGACTTGATTGAATGAAAAACAGACTCGTTTTGCCCATGTCTAGTAGCCATTGTCACGTCGGCCGGCGTGGCACATGGTTGTGACTCATTTGTCGCGGCAGCTCTGTGAATGCATGGTTTGCGTGATTTGGCCCAGCAGTGGTTCTGAAGGCACGCGTAAGAAGCGCGCTTGCGCACTGTGCTCAGTTAAGCTCTGAGCCACTTGGGCGGCCCTTTGGCCATGGCTGTAGACAATGAAGCTTTGTGGGCAAAACATGGAGACTATTGGAGGAAGCGGTGTGTGTATGATCACAACGGCCGCTAGCCTATCCGGATCTTAAGATTTGATGCCTGTGTGCGTCATGCTTGGCTTGCGTCATGCTTAGCTTGCGTCATGCTTAGCTTGCGTGCGAACTAGCCCGCGCGCAGAAGGTACACTGCAATCTTGGCTTGCCCGCGCACCACCAGAAGGTTCTCGTTTTGGCTTGGGGTGCGTTCTCTGCAGGGAGTTTGCACAAAGTGGCGCGGCAAAGCAAGTTCCAGACGTGACTTTCCAGAAAGGCAGCACCAAGCTGCTTGGCAATGTACCAAAGTGTGTCAGCGTGGCTCTTACGAGTTTCTGAAGGCCAACTTTGTCTTATCAGACTTTAGCGTTCGGACCGTGATCTTGGACGTGCGAAGCATTGGCGGCTCGAATGCCCATAGCGTACTTGCACTAAAAAGCCAGCGGTCCCGCAGAATAAGCCGCGCTGTGCCAGGCTGCCTTGGCAAAAGCGGAGGGCCTTGCTGCCTCCCTTGCCCGATTTGCAGACGGGAACGAGCGGGTGGCGCAGCTTCTGAAGGAGCGCACGGAGGCGCTTGTGGAGCGTGCTTTCTTGAGTTTACCTGTCAGCCTGCGCCTACAGGTGTTCGTCTCAGATGGCGAGCGATGCGAACCGCTGTCTGCAAGAGTTGCCCGGCAAGCTGATGTTGTTCCAAATTTGCGAGCCATTTTCCGCTGCAGGCTTCATTCTATCACCAAGGGATCCAGGCCTGGGTCACCGCCTACTCGTCGGGCACCGGCGAACCCTGGAGGATTTGCCCCGAGCAATGCGGAACAGCCCGCGCCTGCTTGCCGGGCTGTGGAAAAAGAAGCAACAGACTTTGACGGCTCTGGACAATCAGCTCGGACAGCTTCTTCATTTTCAATTTGCTCCTCAGCGGTTCGGTACCATCAGCGAAATAGCCCAGGTTGTCATCATCAACATCAGCTGCATTTTCTCTTTTCTCGAGCTCAAAGCAGGGAAAGACGTCAATGCCGCATGGGCGCAGTGTCTGCTCTCGGATTCTTTACGGCTCGCTCTCTTCTCCTGTTGGCCTTGGTGGCCGAGTTCTCAGCCGTGGCCATGCGGTTTGCGCACCGCTTTGGCCAACGTGTTGCCAGGTCCATGACATTGTGGTGCTGGGGACTGGCTGCTTCGCATTGGGATGGCCGTGCGCCGGCGCTCACACGCTGCGTCCTCGCCTTGGCTTGTTCTGAGGCGGTTTCACTTGTTGTTGGCAGCTGTGCGAGGTGTCTCTGTTTCTCGCTTCGTGGGCAAGTACCAGCGAAATCGAGCAGAATTTCAGTCTGCTTGAAATGTACGAGATCAGGCTGGCAGTTTGTGGTGGCTCTTGTGCAAGCATCGCTCCATTGAAGTCCGAAAAGAGTGCAAGCATGCGTGCGTGGTCTAACACGCCTTTCCGCGCCAGGGGTTTGCTGAAGGCTCGCGTTGATGGACCGCTTCCGGAAGCTGTGGTGCGGAACACATCGGCCCCTGGCCAGCTCGCAGACTTCCGGCCGCAGATTCTGCCTTCAAGTGTTTGCAGAATACGATGCCTTGTGCGGCAGCGCATCAAGCGCTGTTCAGCAGTCGACCCATGCCACGGAGGTGCTTGCCCCAGCAGCCACACCCAGGTCTGGCGGGCTTCAAGCGCAAACGTTGTGAGGAGCTTGCTGGCCTGCAGCCAGCGCAGGGCCCCGCAGATGTGGCTGAGCTGGAGGCGGCTGCAAGTGCAGCATCTGTCGACAGGCCGGGTGAAAAAACCTGGCAAGGTGGGCGCGCGTGCTGCGCTTCAGAAGCGCATTTGCGCGCTGCTGCTTCATGCGCACCCGGAGCCTGCGTTGCTTATGCTGCTTGACACTGCTCGCAAAAATAAGCAACGCTATTCTATCCAAAGTGACGCATCCCCGCATAGCCGCCACAGTTCTGGTCGAGGTGGCTGAAGGCCTTGAAGGTGATCCGGCAACGTGGCCTGTGGTACAGTCAGCGCAGCGCATGCGCGCTGCGGCTCTGCGCCTCAAAGAGAGATGCTTGCTGTGTTCAAGGCAGTTGTGGCACAATGTGTGTATGGCAGCAGCGATCTTCAGCTGTGACAAATCAGCTGACCGTGGGTTGGGGCTCAGCTGTGAGCAGCTGGGAAAAAAAGAAGTAGCGGCAGCATGCGGCAGCTGACACATGTCGAGAGACAAGACTGAAACGTTCGATAGCTTAGGCGCTTTCTCCTGTGGGGGGGTGGGCGGTTTTCATAGCATGTTTCTTGCTACACTCAAAAAAGATTGAACTTTTGTTGTCCTGGCCATTGGCTAGGAAAGTTAAGGTCCACCAAAAAAACAACAAGAAGCGTTTTGTTTGACATCACCTTGTAGGGTCTTTTGAAACGAGTTGCCTTTGGTCCTTTTGGGTTTGATGTTTTAGGTCGCCAGCTTTTTCGACCAAAAGGAACACAGTCTTGCCAGGGGGTTCCCTAACAGGGACCCTTTTTCTAGGGGCATTCTCGGGAAACCATCAAGAACCCAGGGGAAACAGCCAGCCGGTTTTTGAAAAGGACGATGGTTGAAAAGAATGGAAGAGGAATCAACCCCTAGACTCTGCGATTTTTGTTTTGATGGGCACTCTCTGCCAAAACTTCTTGGTTCAGGTGAAAGGGACACGCTCTCCCAAGTTGTTTTTCTATTTTTATTGTTTTCTATTTATTTTTTCTGGAGAGCTTATTGGACACCAGCCGAAACAAAGGGCAAAAAAGGACCACTGGGCAAAGGGCCTGCCAACCCGCAAAGCTGCCTATGCCCATGAGACAGGAGAGAAACAAACGCACAACTCCGAACATCCCTAAACCGTTCTGGGCCACTGGGCCCGCGTCGACTTTTTGGGCGGGGATGGCGCGAGGACCTCCGGGTGCTCTTCGCCGAGGCGGACCTGGACGGCTCGGGCGAGGCGGGGACGCGCTTTACCCAGAGGCTCCAGTTCGATTGATTTAGGGCCCTCGAACAGCCAGGTTTTGAGACCGGGTCCCATACACCTTCGGGGTTCCGGGGTGTCCAATGGAGGGCTCGGGGCTTCGCCTTCATTGGGCTTCTCGGGGGGATGGGGGAGCGTACCTGCCAGTTCGAAAAGGATGAGCCTCGAAAGCCGCGAGAAGAATGGTGTGGTTCCATCTGCGGAAGCCTTGTCCTCACTCGCGTTCATGGAATTTTAGACTTGGGAGGACCATGTTAGTGGTAAGAATTGTTTGGACTTGCTCTTGGCCAATCCACTCAGGAGGTGAGGTTGTCGGCTTCCGTGTTTTGAGGGTGTTTCTCCTTTTGGGACGGTTCATGAAATCGTCTTCCTCTTCTGCTTCTGTTTTGCTTGATGTTGTCTGCTTGGTTTACAAGGCTTCCTTGCTGCTTTCCTTCGGCTTTTCGCTTGGTTTTGATTTTGGTGTCCTTTGTTTTGGCATTCCCGCAAGATTGGGAAACCTGTATGAAGGTACAGGGTGACTTGCCGAGGTTGTGCACAGGGAAGCCAAGTCGTGTATGCTTGGACTCTGAAACAGGAAGCTTTTGATAATTTGCTACAAGGGTCCTGAATGGGAGCCATTTTTTTGCATTATGTGTTTCAGGGAAACCTAAGGAAAACCAACCGGTCTGGGGACATTGTAGTGTGATTCACCCACCCAGCCGGGCCCAAAATCCGCGTCTTCCTTTCGCAGGTGTCGGCCACCGAGTGGTCCTCAATGCTGCCGGGACCCAAGACGCGACCGGTAGTGTCGCTTGTCGTTTGGCTGCGAGTCATCACTAGGTTTTCCAGCAATTGGT
This sequence comes from Effrenium voratum, assembly GCA_963377175.1. Lineage (NCBI taxonomy): Eukaryota > Dinophyceae > Suessiales > Symbiodiniaceae > Effrenium > Effrenium voratum. The sequence goes on along the minus strand of CAUJNA010003846.1, from coordinate 198,663 downwards.
GCCCGTTTTACCGTTTCTTTTTTGGGGGAGGGTTCCCCTACTACAATAGACTACAGAAAAAAGGTGCTCTTATTTTAACCTCTCTACTGGAGGACCTAGTCTAGATGCCGCACTCGTGGATACACATTGTCACACCCATACGCATGAAACCAACAAAAGTGGCTGCATTGTGTCTGCGCATCCGTGACAGTTCCTGTATGTTGGGGCTTTGAAAGAACACACCCACCAGTCACAAGAGAAGCAAAGGGTCCCTGCAGCTCCGCTTAAAACTAGCCATGCAAGAACCTGAAAAGCGGTCTCTTGAAGATCAGGGTTGTCCAATTAAGACCACATGTTTGAAGCAAGTGGCTAGGGTCCCAGCCTGAATGCCAAGCTTTTCCCGACAAAGGCCGCAAAGGCCCTGCGGTACATGGATCTCCGCGAAAGCTTTCGGACATAATTTCAGCTGCTGAGGGCTATGGAAAGCCTGTGGCTCTTGGAGAAGCCAAAAGCACCGGGGCCCATATTCTATCCATCGGGCCCTCAGGAAGTTTTTTGTTGAATGCCAATGGACCAAAGGGAACTACTTTTTCCAGGCCAAGTTGCAACCCGGCGTGTGCTCCCATGGGCCTCAGCCCGTGAGTTCCTTGAGAGCAACTTCGATATGGTTCCGGCCAGAGCGCAAAAAAAATCCAAGCGCCAAGGAGCAGTGCCCAAGTCTCACAAGTGGGTGTGTCTGTTTTTTGGGGGCACCCCTGATTTGTGGTTTTAAAGGGAAACCAAAAGGACATCCGAAGCCATGGGGGGTATCAAGTCCCAGAACAACGAGCCACGTGACCAGCAACCGGGGGTTTTGTCGACCGAGTTGCCTCCTTTCGTGGTCGGTATCTCTCGGTCTGGCTGCGATGTGCTCCAAAAAGGGCGTTCTCCCCGAGTTCCTGGACTTGAGGCACTTTTTGGGTTTGGACAATTTTTGTGGTGATCAACTAGGTGTTTCAGTAGTGCTCTTTTACCTTTTTGGGGGGAGGGTTCCTCTATTAAGATAGACTACAGAGAAAAGGGTACCCTTACTGGAGGACCTAGATCAAACAGTTCGGACTTGTTGACCAATCCACTCAGGAGGGCTTCACCTCAAATCACCCGGAGAGTTTTGTTTAGAATGGGCCATGGCTGGCTTCAAAGTGACCTGGACTTCGCTGGAAGCCGATCGATCCGTCGAGCCGAGGTATCGCTTGGAATTGTCCACCTGGCCTACGGCTGATGAGGTCAACGTGCTGGAGCCATAGGTGAACTGCGAGCTAAGGGATCTGAGGAGCAAGGAGGAAGCCCAGGCCAAAAAAACCACTACCGTAGATTAGGGCTCCGTAAATTCAGTGGCTTTCAATCTCAAGAGGTCAACGTTCCGGGACCCGAAGGTGAGATATCGGGACCCCTGCTGGCCCCAGGCCTTGGGATGCTCATAGGTGTCCTGTCCTTTTAGGTGAGTTTGGCCATGAATGCTAGCTGGAACCGCAAACTCTGAAACTCAGAGCCATGTTCCAACTCATTCTCAGAATTCATGAGCCATGGCTCTTAGTTGGCTCATTCTCATCTGACACTCAGAGCCATGGATTCCAGGGAGCATGCGTTCCTTCGCACGTCCCAAGGCCGCGGGCGGTGGCCACCATCAATCGAGCCGCCGCCAAGTCTGGGGCCTCGCGCCGACATCCAGTTTTGATGGTCAGTGAATTTCCCTAGGTCCGCCCTAGGGCCTCTCTACTCGAAGACCTAGTTCCCTTGCTGTCAGTCTTACTTTGGTTCCCTTCTTGCGTTGTGATAGTAAACCCACCCAGCCCAAGGTGAGGCGGAGCTCCCGCTTGGCGCTTTCTCGTAGGTCACACAAAAGGCCCGACGGCCGGTCCCTCGGTCCCTGAGGACTTTCGTCCACTTTTAGTGGAAAAGCCCCCGATTGGAAAGCCGCTTGGCCTGGAAAAGCCCCCCGTTTTCTGGGCGGGGGCCCCTTGGAGTATTCCGATGACAGCAACATAGTCAACCCAACGGGTAACCTCTTCTTTTCCGGCCGATCAATCCAAATATGTAGAAACATATATATATATACACTTATTTATTTCTTTATTTATTTATTTGTTTAACTTCCCGCGCACACACACACACAATGCGCCAATTGGTGGCAACAACGCCAATGCCAAATGTGTCCGGCTTTCGTGTGACCTGTGCCCAAAGTGGGCCCAGGTGGTACCGCGCAGGGGACAACTGGTTCAAGGCTGGGAAACAGAGCGAGGTGAAGCTACAGTCATTGTCAGGGTGCAAGAAATACTCCCGGACAAACAAATATGGAACCGCGAACAAAGGCGCCTTGGGGAAAATAGTCTTGCAGGGATTCCCATGTGTCTATGTGTGTTTTTGGTCTAGCTTTTCCAAGGTTACACAGATGTTAGATGTCATAAGTAGTGGCTTTCGAACCGCCTGAATCAATTGGTTGCTCAGCTCGTGAATTGCAGCAGACTACCCCAAATGTTGTCAGGTACTCATATGAGCAACTGGCTATATTCTGTGTAGTCGGGTGCGAGCGGTTTGTGGAGGACATGTTGGGACAACCTGATTCTTCCCCCACAAAATTGTGGGTGGGGGGACAACCTTTCGTCCCATGTCACATTTTTTTGGAACAAGTCATTCCGTCAGCTATACCTCGTTGCAGCTTCAACATAGTCTTTCCAGGGATCTGTCTTTCGAGGCAACCTGTAGCAACTGCAGGGCGAGCATCTTGTTTTTTTTGTTTTTAACAACGATGCTTCAGGTTCCCCTCAATTGGTGTGTACTGGTGGATTGGGGATTTGAACCTCTGTTCTTGGAAAGGGTAAATGGAAAGCTGCCCCCTAACTTCCAAGTCACCAAATAGCGGAAGCTGAATAGTTGACAAGAACGAGGAATCAACCACCAGAATGACACACGTTAGTTTTCCGCCCACTGACCGGATAGTAGGTAACTCTTGGCCTTTTTGCTTTTAAAAGGTTGAATAAGCATCTATCCATCCTTTTTTCGATGGTTTCTTAGCATAGGGAGACGTGGCTGTGTCTCAAAATTTGGTGTTTTTCCTTTGAAGCAACTCCATTTGTGTTGGGTGCTTGGTGTTGTTCCCTTTGGTGTCCCGCTAAGGTAACCCCAAAAGACTAGTAACAAGCCTAAAAAAGCGGGAGCCACTGCGTAGGTCTTCCGCTTGGCGGACCAGAACTCGGGGCGCATCGACTTCAACGACTTTCAGGGCATGGTGCGCCAGCGCACGCGGGAAACGCCCAGATTTCTGAGGGGGAGCAGGGCCACCACGGCAAGACTATGGGCAATATGGGTGTAGTTCCCTTTTTGAGGGTGCCCTTGTTTCCACTTAGGACTTAGACACGGTGATATTAACCCCGAAGAGGGGGGATCATCCAAGTAGCCGGGGTTCTTATTTTCGGTTCCCATTTTGGGCGGGACATAGGGGGACTCACTGATGTTCTCACAAAATGCTGGAGACTCACCAATTTAGCCCTGCACGTTAAGAGCAACGGACAATATTAATATTGCCGGATATTGCCGGGGTATCGGTTTGCCGTCCCCTGTCGATTTTGCAGCTATTGGTTTGCAATATAGTCAGTTGCTCATGTTGGCTTGTGTTGTAAAGCTGAAGGTTTCTCCAGATGTTGCTCTCGTCTGGTGTTCCATGACAACAACAAAAAAAAGTTTTCTCAAAACAAATACAGACCCTTGACTCATGTTCTCCCAAAAAGGGCAGTTTGAACATCTCCTTGTGTTGTGACCCGTTGGTGTTTGTTTTCTGCACGGTGGTCCGTCCGGGTGTCCACATGGCGAAGTCGAAGCCGGGGGGTCCAGATTTGTGTTTTAACAACCCCAAGTTGTCTGGAAAAGAGAGAACAAATTGCCTGAAGACTCCGGGAACATTGTTATGCGTTGATTGTCGCAGTTTGTGATCATTGTGGATTGTTATTCTATGTTGTTTGCTTGGTTTCAAGGGGAGCATGAGCTTCTGTTCTAGACAGCCTGGAACCTTCACATCCCAAACCATAGAAGGAAGCCCAACCGAATCGTCTCTCGATGCGTTCCTGACTGTAAACCTGGTCCTTGAAACGAATCAACTTACTCCCTGAGTTCCTGCGCTTTTTGCTTTGTGCAAAGACAATTCTAGAGGCAAATAACACGTTTGGACTTGTTTGGCATTCAGGAAGTGAGAACATCAACAGCTTGATGGTACCCTTTTCCCAGCAATCGATCGGCGCTATGGTCAAAACTGACACCTTGTTCACTTCGGGTTGTGCTTCCAGCACATCGCCTGGCCCGACAACTGTGCCTTAAAGGCTCCTGCTGCCTGACAGAGGTTCCAGTTTGAGCATGTTGTTGTTTTTGTTTGACCTGCCTGTGACCTGGCCCTAAGCACTGCATCCGAATAGCTTGCAGGTGAGGCGTTAACTCATGGCAACCAAGTGATTCTTGTTGTTCAGCAATTGACAAAGCCCTCGCCGGCGATCAACGGGAGTCCGTACATGCTGATTAGGGACTGAAGTAGCAGAACATCAAAAAATACACTTGTGGACTTCCAAAACACTGTGCTCACGAAAGTCCGAAAACAGTGTGTTGGGTTAGGCAAAATGCGTCTCCCCAAAGAGACTTCGAAGTCATGGCTGCAGGCCTGGCCTTGGAATCAACAAGAAGAAGGTGTCGGATCAAGAGCCGGCGCCCGAGGGTAGGTCTGTCTTTTGACGAGTTATGGTTTTCTTTGATTTCCTTCAAAGCAACCAAAAGGGGGTCCTTCTCACTTCATTGCTGGTTCTCAGTCTGCTTAAAGGACGGGTTCTCCCTTCTTGGTCCATGGCTGCCAGTGTCAACGTGGAGCGTTGGGCATGAATCCCCATCTGAAAGAAGTTTGCGCGCGAACCATGCCACAAGTGGTTGGTGAACATGAACCCCCACCGAAATGATGTCCACGAAAGGGCCGCCGATGAAAACTCCGGTACCTACCAAAAGGTCCCTGCTGAGTTTGTTCGTGCCTTTTTCGTGAGAGTGCCCTTGTTTGGCCTGTTTCAAAGGGTCAAAGGAAAACCACACGTTGCAGATGCTTGCTCGCTCTCACGCACCGGGCCATCCGTTCTTTTTGTTTGTTTTACAATTTTAAGGACAAGATCCTGGTGATTCCCTACAAATGAAGGGACCCCCTTCCGTTTGCGGTTAATAACCTATACAATCACTGGTAAGTGGCTTATTGAGGGTCACCGACCACCCACTTGCCCAGGCCCCTTTTAAGTAGGTTTCACATTGGTTTCCCGTCGAGACTTTCTCAGAGGACCGGCGCAAATTGATGGGTTCCGAATGCGTCCCGGGCAAATGAATGAGGCAAGTGCCACAGTTCAGCCCGCATTGCATGAACCCAAGAGACCAAAGTATGTCTGTGAATTGGTAGGTCCCTTTGGGTTTCTGTGGTTGGTGCGTTCACGTTGAACGAAAAGAGAACTCGCAAATGGTATGCCTATTGTTCAACGGCACCTTACTCGGGATCGACTTTATGCTCTGCAAACGATGGTACTCTGACTTTGGGCTTAAATTGCCGTGTTTCAAGGCCGTAGCGGCGAGTTGGTTTCTTGCTGCTTGGTTGCTCTCCTTTGGTTTTGGAGACCCAATCCAATGAGTGCTGGCCCCCTTTGGGGTTCGGGTTTCCAAGGAAATGATCGTGGTCACATTTGTTTGCCTTTGTTGAACCACGAGAAACCATTGGGGCAGTCACTTTGTCTCTACTTCGACGAGCTGCGCGAGGCTCTGGGTTCGGGGTTCATGTTCATGGGATGAACATGGGACCAAGCAGTTGGTCCCTGTTGACTTTTCTTGGGTGTTTTAAGAGAGGCTGCTTGCGCGTCAGGTTTTGTCCATCTTGAGTGGGGGCTTCAATCAACAGCCGTTTCCACTGCATGTGAAGGGGGCTTCTTGGGAGCACGGCACACGGCAACGAGACAGGCTTGCGTCGGTGGAATTTCCGTCGTTGCATTGCCACGAGTTGGCTCGACTTTTTTTTGTGAGGGCACTTTCGCAAAGTGCCCGTTTAACCAACACTTTGTCAAGAGGCTGGATTTCAACACCGTGAAAGGTGCGTGAGAAACCCGTGAAAGACCGTGAAACCCTCGTGAAAACAGCGTGAAAAGACACCCTTCGTTTACTTTACTCATGCTAGGGCTCCCAGTAAAGACAGCACTTTTTTATCAAACGTGCTCGTTTAACTTGTCCTTTGAACATCACAACTGTGGTGTCCAGGAGTGTGTTAGACATGCACTATGGACTTGGTTTCCCTGATTTGGTCCATGTTTGGTCCATGTTCCAAAAGACTAATCTATTATTCCCAGGTCCTCTGGGCAAATGAACCCATGGCCATGTATCCGGCTGAGATCCAAACCCAATCCCAGCCCGAAACGTGGGATTTGTCTTAAACTAATCGACGCCCCAGAAATGGCCAACGGTGTCCAACCAACGAACTTCCTTTGAAGCGTTCGGGGGAAATCTAAGCAGCCCCGAAAAGGGCTTGAAGAGATTCGAGCACTGCCACTTGGCTCAGGTTGAAAGGCTTGTGGCGAGCCTTGGATTCCAACTTGTCCGGGGCCCAGAAACCGGACGTTGGATCCCAGAAACCGGATCCGAGGGGAAGCACGCTCGATCGCTCCCATTTGGGTGTGGCTCAAAATTGAGCAGCAGGGGCAAGCCGCAGGTTGTGGTCCATGTTTTCACTTGCCGCAAGCCATGCTGGAAGTCCAGGATTTTTTGAGCCACGGCCATTTTAGTACACCAGAAGTTTGGGGCTTTGGGCCAATGGATCGCAAGTGAGGACATGGACAATGGGAGGGACCTTTTTTCGCCACTCAGCGGTTCCGGATTTTCAATGGCAGTGACCTATATAGCTGGTCTTTTTTCAGGTTGAACCCCAAGCCACCGGATACCCCCTTCTCAAAATGGCGGACCCCTTTTGGGTGGTAATTTGAAAGACACCAATTGCTTTTGAGGAGAGTCTTGGGAGACATCCACCTGAACCTGACACTACACGTCTGCCAAGGGTTGTCAAAACTTTGCACCCTTTGGACAGACCTCAGTTCCTCGGAGACAGCTCAGAACATGGGGCTTATCATCCCGACTGCGCTAAACCACGCTCAAACCCACTCAGACAGGACCTATGATGGGCGGGGGCGACCCGGATCAATTTCCTCTAACGGGCAATTTCCCCGATGTATCCCCTGGGTTGGCATGGTTTCCTTTCCATGGGAACCCATTGACAACCCGCGATTTTGATTAGGGTTCAGATCACTTTTGGAGGACCACACATCAATCCGAAAGGTCAAGTCATCCGGGTCAACATGCACGAAATGGGGAAGGGGGTTCACTGGGGAACCGTTCAATCATAAGCCTAGGGATTTAAATCCTCAACGACAACTTAGCCAAGGGCAAATAAGCAGTTGCGACCAAAGACCGCACTAAAGACTAAAGTGGGCGCTTTGGGATTCCGCTTTTTGCCCCTGGTTTGAATCTTAGTTGGGTTGGATCTTCAGACTTTAACTTTTTGGGAAATCAAGGGGCTTTCAAGGGGGTTTCCACTAAACCCTGAAAAAGTTAAACTTCTTGCAGGGGGGTCAACAGCAAAGAGCCCCAAACCCTGCCCAAAGGACCTTAAAATCATTTCAGGATGCTGGCTGTGCACCAAGATTGCAAGCCCGGCTGTTGGACGACCTGTTCAATGGGTTCTCACAGATACCTTTGAGCTGCCTTTTGTGCCGGTAGCATTTGTGTAATCTCAAGAAAACCGGCCGCATGTCTACTTGAATCAACCAGCGGTTCAATACAGCCGAAGGCTTTGGGAGCTTTCATTTGTTTGCGCTCTTTGTGACCTTAGGCAAAGACAAACGGTCTCCGTTGTTTCAGGTCTCAGAAGGGCAAGAAAGAGGTAAGGTGCAAGATCCCCAGATTCTGCCGGAGCGGTCAGTCCAAGCTCTCTAACAACTTGCGGCAAACGTGAAGCCCTGCCAATAAAACCTGCGAAGTAATTCGGGGCATGGATCCATCACTGTTCTTTTTTTAGCGAAGCCTTAGGTCCAGCGACGTGCGGATCCAGGACTTCATGGCCCAGGGCTTTGACGGGAAGTGGTCACTTCCCCCCCCCGCGGAACCGACGGGTGGAGGAAATCTTCGCAGCACCCGGTCAGAAATCCAAGGGAAGGACCATTCCTCCGTTAAAAAAAAAAAAAACAATCATGCCGGATTCATCAGGACCATACACTCCCCCCGTTTAATGAGTGGTTCCAGTCAATTCCTCGGCTTGTCCTTCGGAGTCCGAAGTTAATATTTGACCCTTTGAAGTGAGGCCGAAAAGCACAGACCGATATCAAAACCCTCGCAATGCGGGCAAAGATTCCAAGCGCCGCGAAAAAACATCGAGGTCTTCATGCGTCGCACAGAGCGCGAAAGAGAGAAGAAGGCGCGACTCGTTGCCTAAAGAGCAAATCGCGAGAGGTTTGCTCAAACTATATATCCCGTGTTGTTTGCTTCTGGCATTTCTCTGAGGATCCTTCCTCCTCTGGTGGAAAGGGCTTGATGCTCAGACAAACTTCACCATTTCACAGGTGTGCCTCATCTCATCGGCTTGCGCCAAACTATCCTGATTCCTCTATTTGGATGCTTGTTTGAGGTGGCTCCCCCAAAATGGCTTCGGTGTTCCTTTTGGTTTTCCTGTAAAACCACCAAGAAAGGGGGTACCAACACCCAAAAAAGACACCCCAAACTCTGTTGCAGCCCTGTTTTGCGCTCAAAAAGGCTGTTACGTGGCGACCAAAACTCTTCACTCGGGGCCGTGGGATGGCCCAAGTCCATCGCTTTGCGCAGCTCCAGCATTTGGCAGTGCTCACTTTGATTCGAGCTCACGCGGGCGCTGTTTTTCAGTCTTTCTTTGCGGGTATTTTGGGGTTTGTTTGAAACAACACAGCTGCTTTTGGCTTCGAGGCGCTTCCGAAGCCCATTTTGAGCTACGGTCCTTGTTCGACTACCCGGGAACAGTGTGGTGGACGCCTCTCGTGGTTCAACTCTTCCGATGCGAAACCTGTCGGCGCTGACCTGTTTGCCGCTTCCAGTTCAGCGGCACCCTTGACTTGCCCAAAGCAAATGGACCACTTGACCTTTTCGTTGCCCCTGATGACCTGATGGGTCCATTTTTATCATGACCAAGAGCGCTGCCCTCTTGTTTTGGGGGTCCTTTGGGCAACTGAGCTGAAACTGCCCGTTTGAGTTCTCCGCTCTCCACCAAAAATGTTGTCGGCACGTGAGAAAAAAGACAACCCTTTGATCAAAGACTCCCATTTTCCAGCCGACTGCCAGATACTACTTTTAAAGGCACTCACAATTGCAAGGTTGGGCCAATAGGCTCTCTGAGCATGTTTTCTGGCACCTCTCAGAACCCCTCTGATTAAAGACGTCGCTTTACAGGCCAAAATCCGCAAAACAAAGAAAACAACTAAACTGCCAAAGATGCTTCAAATACTTTTGCCACGACCAACTCCCCCATTCCAATTGTGTTTTAGACGGGCAACAGCAAATTTGTCATTACAATATGTTCGGGGAACCAACAAAAACAAAAAACGTACACGGTCCCCGCTTCCCCCCTCCCCGGCCCCTTCAAGGCCAGCCCCCCCCCGCCCGAATAGCACACGAACAGCACAAACCCGCCTCTGATGAATCCTGCCTCTCCAGTCCCTGGAAATGAAAACTGCGGTTTCCTTTCACTTTCCTTATTTGCAGTCCTATTGTCGAGGCACATCGAGAGGACTGGAGGTCCCATTTAAATCTGGCCGGGGGGACCCCAAAGTCTGGATTGATTTCCGGAACCTTGTCAACCTTGAGAGGGAATGAGAGGGAAGGGGTGGTTCAAGAAACCAGCCGTCACCCCCCAAAAGCCGTTTGTGCTGATTCTCAGCTTTGCCGTGGCGGATGTCCCTTATGCACAACAGCATCATAGTCCTTGGTGGCTCCCAGCCATCCGTGTTTATTGGTAGAATCCATTTAACCCACTAAAAGTTAAACTTTTAGCGGGGGATCTGAGGGCAGCCCCAGAGTCATGATAATGATGATAATGATGATAATCGTAACAACCAACCAAACAGACCCGTGCATTTGGTGGGCCTCGGTCCAGGCGCGGCAAAGAAAGAACCCGCAGCTTGAAGCAGATGCGGCGCAGCGGCTCATCGCCCGGGTCTGAGGTCTCGGGTCTCATGGGCTTCGTCTCGTGGCTTGGGTCATCCCACGGGAATCCGAAGCTAAAGCTCAACGCTTTTCAGGTACTGTGGATGGACGAAATTATTTCGCGGCACTATTGAAACCATGGAAAACCATTGATCATTGTTTGTTGGTATTACAGGGGAATAATCATTCCAGCAGTTCTTTGGTAGTGCAGGATTTCGACCATCCACAGTATGGTGGGGAGTGGCCGTCAAAGCACATACCTGAACATGCCCTTGAAAAATGGTCCGGAGAAGCGAGGAAAGCCAAACACCGGTAGGCACATTTGCAAGTTGGCCAAACGGTTGCGGACTCCTTGCTGTGAGCAACCCGGAATCTCCAGTTCCACGACCTGGGTTCTGCCTTTTGGAGGGTACCCCTTTCTGGTTGGGTTCAAACGGAAGGCGGAAGAAACACGCCACTTTGGGAGTCAGAAACGAAGACTGCGGTTCCGCTTCACTTCCCTCCACCCACCTTGTAAAAGGCCACGCCTGCTATTGAAACTGTTTGACTGCTAATCGCAGATCACTCAGTGACTGTTTCGCTGATTTTCCGGAGGAGTTTACCATGGGCCCACATAAACAGTCTCCCCATCTCAAGCTGGGGATCTTTGAATGGTGCCAAAAGCCAACCTGCAAGGATCTCGGTAAGTTAAGTTATAGCGACCTCAAAAGGTGGGTGTGGGGCCTCGATTGTAATTCACTCAGAGAAGCAACTCGGCCGTCCGAGCGGCAGTGTCATTGGTTGCCACCTTCAGCTGATTGAACCGGATCGCAAGTGATTTGTTTCACCCAAGGGTTCAGACCTGTGCCAAAGTGGTAAGCATCCCACAAATCCCAAGAACGGGCTTTGTGTACAGGGGCCCCCTAAAGACCCAGTACAACATGGCTGGTTCAATGCAGGAGTGCAATACAAGGGCTCAAATCCTTTAATGGTGACTTGGGTTGCAAGCACCCCAACCTTGGTATTCTTTCCAAGGGACCAATTGCCCCTTTCGACTTGGCCTTTGAAGCACAGATTTCACCAGGTCCCAATACCCCCCTTTCCCCACAAGATGGAAGGAAGATCCTAGACCCAGTTTTACTTATTTACACCCTTTGACACCCGACCCGTTGCCTTTACGCCGCTCGCCGCCCAGATGCAAGGGCTTTCGCATTGCAGCGTGCCGGGCTCGAATCGGATGCCCTTTGTTCTACAGGTACCTTCCCCATTCTTTCCTAGAGATCCTCCTTCTCAGGAAACCATCAAAAACCCAGGGGAAACAGCCGGTTTTGAAAAGAACGATGGTTAGAAAGAATGGGGAATCAACACCTAGATTTATGGGTCCTTTTCCGGTAAGCTAACCCAGATCCTGTGTGCCATGAATGTGTTGGGTGCCTTTCTTGAAAAGGTAAATGCGGGTGTCTCAAAATACTTCTGGCAACCAGCGTAAATTTCTCTTGGGGCTGGTGGGTATCCAGCCAACTGGGCACGCCCTTGCGCACCCCGCCTTTTGGGAGGGGTGAATGGCCTCGGGGTTAAAGGCCTGCGGCCCGACTAAAACTGTTGGGAGTGTGATTCCCTCCTGCGAGTCCCTCTGAGGAACAACCCAGGTTCGTTCCAAAGCAAACTTGGTTGCGCTTTGGTGAGACCAAAGCAAACGCGTAACCCCCCCAAGTGGTAAGATTTAAAACGAGCGTCCGCAAAACGGGGTATGTGGCCGCCCTCTTATTTCTCTACATGGTTTGGGCATCTTTCGTACCATTTCTGTTTGTTTGCTTGAGGGCACCCTTCTTGGATAGTTGTAAGTGGAAACCAAAAAGAAACCACAATACATTTTAAGGTCACACCCATTTTCGGGGTCCCCCCATTTTGACACGCGCCCAATTTTGTGTTTATTGCTAGGCACGTTGACATGCTATGGTTGTTTCTTAGCATTTCAAGCAAATGGAAGTCCGACGCCGACTTGGCCAAATGGTTGGAGACACCGAGAACGCGCATCGGAGAAACGAGCTGAAGAACCGTATCAAAGCGCTATTGCGGTTCACTCGGATCTGCTTTTCCCCAGCAGCTTGGTTCTCAGAAATGGGTCTGTCTTTGTGTGGGCACCCGTTTTTGGTGGTGTTAAAGGGAAACCAAGAAGAAAACCACCATATACTGTATATATAACCAAGGGCACTTTTTTTGCGACTCTCTGCAAAAATCCGTGCATTTCCTTGAAATCCATACATTTGAGCAAAAACTGTACTTTTCTTGCAGGCTCAACATAAGACACAGGAGCATTTTGCTACCTTTTTTCTACAAAAATCTCACTTTCAGCGGCCATGGCACTGGAGATTGTCATGCTCATACCATTTGAAGGTGTGCAATTCACCAAGGACAAAAGGTGCCCATTTCCTCAAGAAAATGTTCCGCTGATTTCCGTGCATTTTCCGCAGATTTCCGTACTTTTCCCGCCGATTTCCGTGCATTTCCCGCCGATTTCCGTGCATTTGCGGTTTCTGCATTTTGGCTGAGAAAACTGCAAAGTCGCAAAAGCGGCAAGGAAGCTGTCACACATTGCCCCACAGCAATTGGAGACGAAAGACCTGAAACGGAATTAAGTATGACGGGCCGTGTAAATTGCAAACTGTGCTCATGTGCATCCAAGTGCACCACAAACGCTCACAGCCTGCTAAAAGCGATTTCCGTCAAATTTCCTCAAAAGTGTACATTGACACTTTTTTTCTGCATGTACGGAAATTTCAGTACTTTTGGAGGGTTCCGGTATGTATATATATATATATATATATATTTGGGGGTCCGCCAAAAAAAGACATGACTGTGGGTCAAAACCAATGTACCATTTTTGGGGTAGGTGAATTCACCACCCATTTTAGAACCTTATTTTAGTGGTTGGATTGGGATGTTCACTGGGGGCTAACCGATTTGGGTTTTGAAAAGCCTATGGCCACACCTTCCCCAATGGGAACACAAGGGGCCGGGACCCAAGTGTGCATCAGGCTGAGCAGCTGATGAGCGCCTACCACAGCTGGGGCCGGGCCCATGGATCGGATCATAACGCTAAGAGGGTTCCATGTTACAACCATCAGTTTAAAAGCGACCGTTGAAGCTTTTGGCGTTCTCTTGGTTCATTTTTGGAGGCCCCAAAAGGTGATCACCTTTTTTCTAGGTCCAAACTGGACAGGTGAGAACCAGCAATGTTCATCGTTGTCTAGGGCGACAAAGAGGTTTGGATGTGGCCACGGAAGTGCAGTTCTTGTTCAAGGTTTTCCAGGGTTTCAGACATGGCATCCTGAGTCGCAACCCTGCTCTTCACATCAAGGGCCCCTTCGGGCTTGTGGAAAACCTGGGGCTCCGAAGCCGTACACGAGCTGCGCTAAGAAGAGGGGTGTCAAAAGGATATCAGGACGTTTTAGGGATGTTTGGATTTGTGCATGTTTCTCTCCTGTCTCATGGGCATGGGCAGCTTTGCGGGTTGGCAGGCCCTTTGCCCAGTGGTCCTTGTTATGGCGGGTGTCCAATACACTCTCCCGCAAGAAACATGGGCGAGGGTGTCCCTTTCACCTCAACCAACAAGTTTTGGCAGAGAGTTCCCATTAAAACCACACAAATTGGAGGGGTTGGTTCCACTAACACTCAACCAAAACAAGGTGGCCCTTGGTTCCAGAAAGGCAGAACTCTTCCCACTTCCAACACCCCAGTCACAGCCCAAAAACGGTCGGGCCGGGGGGGTGGTATGTGCAATTGTCTAAAGGGTAGACTGGAGACATCTTTATGGCTGGGTTGGATCTTTGGACTTCAACATTTTGCAATGAACCCACAAAAAGACACTTTTTGCAGAGAGGTCGTTGCAGCAACCAAGATCTCGGCAATTTATGGTGACTGGCGTTGTTTTTTCTCCGAGCATTGGCAGTTGGCAGCCCACTCCAGGTCTCCCCTGGACGGGCATGGTTTCGGAGTGGGCGCCGCACTCAGATTCTTCAGAGAGCCTCACGCGAAGCCAGCCAGCAAAATTCAGCGAAATGGGTGTGTCTATTAGCGTAGAGTTGGCAAATCTAGCTTCTAGAGCACACGTCGGCACCGGGGTCCAAACAACAGCTACAGAATACACATAGATAGACTTGCATGGATGTAGACGAATGAATCGCGTCCAAAACTAGTTGCTCAGATCCCTCTTGGGCTCAAAGGGCAAACCGTCATTCGTAGTGGCCCTTTCGTTGTGGAGTCAAGGTTCCCTTTTCGTGCAGCCCATGGAACTGCGCTGGGCTGGGATCCGCTAGGAAGGCCGCCTTTTGGGGGATCGTCCCCGAGCCTCCAAGCGGGGAGTTCAGTTAACGCTAAGGCGTCAGCACGTGTTGTTTGGACCGCATGAACATACATTGAACCACTCCTCAGTTGAAGTTCCTGGGGCTCCGGGGAAGGTTTGAGTCTGGTCCTACTTAATGCTAGGGTTTGGCGGAGAGTTTGACCCTGGAGATGACTAGCATCCCTCTCCCCCTCCCCCTTGGGGATTTCGAGGGATTGCCAGAACTTGCTTCTTGGAACCAGTTTAGTGGCAAACAACTCGTTTGGTTGTACTGCTTGGCCAATGCAGGAGCGAGACCATTTGGTCTTTGTGTCAGGGATTCAGTGCCCTTGGCATGTTGTTTTGTGTTATTATTCTTCGCTGTGTCTATGCATTCTTTTTCTTTTTGTAGTTTGTTGGTTCTGTTCATAGTTAGTTTGTGGGGGGCAAAGTGAAAGCGGGGGGCGCAACAAGCACCGTTTTGGCTACCATACCAAGGCGTGAGAAGTATTGGTTCTCTTCATGTGTTAGCGGGGTTGCAAGGGCAACTTCATGGATGACACCCAATGAATACTGGGACTAGCCACCAACGAACTGGCGCAGGATTCTGTCTATCCACCTGACTATTTTGCATGGCAATTAAGGTAAACAACATATGGCCATGGGGGCAAAACCTATGGCTCCATGTTGGGGTGGATGAACACCCATGTGCCACCTGTTTTGATGTTCACCAGGGGTACAGGGTTTTGACCCACAGCCATATGAACCAGAATCAGAAAACATGCTATTTTCTGTTTACCGATGGCCAGCCACTGCTTGATTCGAAACGTTCAGGAGTGGCATCTCATCGTGCGGCGCTTGTTGCTGGTGGACGAGGCGCCGATACAACCTTTGTTGGCTCCACTGGTCCCCGAATCTTCGTGGGGAATTGGCTGTTCGATTTGGCCAAGTTGGTAAGTTGTTGGCAATCTGGAATCCGGGTTACAACTCACTCATAAGTACTCCTAAGTGAGGTTAACCTTGCTATTTGGGGGATTCGACCCCAAGTGGCTAACCACGGCACCACCTTGGCCCAACGTCCAAGTGAACCCTTTGGTCAGAGAACCCCTTGGTGGGTTGGATTGGGGGGAGTTGACGCCCTGGCTTCGGAGGGGAACGGGAAGCCCAAGCTTCACGAGCCATCGGGCAAGCCATCCTTTTGGAGGGAAGCTGGATTTGGGTTTGGGTTGAAGTGGAACCAACCAGCAGAGAACCATGACCATGACCAAGACAATGATTCACATACCAAATCTTCAAGGCGCACTGTATTTTTTGTATATAAGTCTATCTCAACACACAACCATAGCCAAATGTGTGGGGCATCCCACGAGTTCCTTCACTGGCCGATGACAGTCAGGGGCGCTTTCTCCACAGCCAGCTGAGTGCTTGTGGATTCTGGAAGCCAACCCAAATTTCAGTCTTAGACTCGTCTTTGGCCCACGAAAAGGCAGCTTGGGTTGTTGGGTTCCTGGAGCAAATTGGAACCAAACTAAAATATGGTTACAAATATATGTTCCAATTCGATTTTTTGTGCTTGCTTTCTCCCACGTTGACACAATGCTACCTTTTGGCAGTATCTTTTTTCACGGTGCCCCAAAAAGGGTTGGTTGAAAAAGGAAGCCACAAAAACACCCAAAGTGGGGGTCCCGTGAAAAAACAAGGGGATGGATGAAAACCTGCCCGTTTGTCGGCTGTTCTCCCGAAGAGGGGTGGGTCCTTGTGCGCACGCTCTGTACACCTTGGGCGAGGCTGATGGGCCTGTCTTTCTACAGCCTTCTGTTCCACCTTTTGATTGCAAGCCAGCATCATTGCGATGTGGGAGAGACTCTCTAACGGAGCTACTTGTTCAGGTGATTTAAAGGAAGCACTTTTTAGGGTACCCCCAATTTTGACACATCCGTCCACCCACCCACTCATCCATCCCTCCATCCCTCCATCCCTCCATCCCTCCATCCCTCCATCCATCATTTCGACGTGGCAGTTTTCAGCACATCTGTTCTTCTGGAAGTTCCCTATTTGAGGCGTCCCATTTCGAGTCACTCGCTGGATATCCATCGTCTGAGGAGGAGCTGGACGATAGCGCGCTGCACGCGGCGTGGACGTCCCTGGACCTCACAGACAACGTCGCCTGGGGCCTCGGACTGTTTGGAGGTGGCGTTTGAGAAGGTGGAGTTGGCTTGGGAGGGGAATTATACTCCCTGGAAATGACATGACTTGCACCGGTGGCCGGATCCTAGGTCATGTATAAAGGAAAAGCACTGCAGGGTTTTAAAGGATTAAAGGGAAACGAGCAAGTTTTGACCGGGAAATTCGTCAGGATTTGCTTGCAAAGGGAATGTCACAGGGCCCACAATTAGATTCGCCGACTCCTATTTGGGCAACCCCGTTGGCTCCGAACGGCTGCGCCTTTGCACCGGCTCTTTGTTGGGAGCATGGAAGTTGAATCCCGCCATGCAAACGAACACTATGAAAAGTGCTGCTCCAATCGGAGCTGCAGCTCATGCATTCAAGTCACTGTTCGCTTTGCTGCGGAGGGTGTCGAAATTGGGAATTTGCACCAACACAAATCGGTGGCGTTCCTCTAGGCTCCCTTTTCAAACCAGCCCAAATAAGGTGCCGACTCCACACAACACACACACACATATTATGGGTGTGTGTTAAAATAGGGAACCCCCCAAACTGCTCGTTTTCCTTTCGGCTTCCCTTTAAAACCACCGTTTAAAAGGGTACCATCAACAAGACACGAGTCACCCATATGGGCCGCAAAGTGTCGCTGGGCCTGACGCCTTGCCATGCGCCGCCTGGCACTTGCGAGCCTGGCTGCTGCGCCGCTGCTGAAACGTGTCTCGGAAAGACATTTTGGCGATTGGTTCAGTGGCAGCCGTCTTTTTTGTTTGGGTTCCCCCGCCAAAAAGAATTGGGGGTTGATCAAAAGGCCCTTTTACGTGGGATGACCACTAGGGAAACCACCAAAAAGATGACTTTCACCACGAAGCGGGGAAGTTACCCATGGTCATTCTGGGACCCGGAATATTGGTCAACCCCCAGTCAGGTTCTTTGGCCTCTTGCAACTGGGAGGAGGGGACGAGGGAACACCCGAAAACGGCCGTTTTGCGCTTTGGCTTCCCTTTGGGACCCAAAAGCGCATCCTCAAAAGGAACACACCCAAACCAAACGAACCACGGCCAAAAGACTGTTGGCAAGGGTGACTTGCGGCGGCTTTCTTGTTTGACGGGTAGCATATAATATGTTTGTTGATGCTTGCCAATATGTCCACAATGATACCATACGTAAATGTCCAAAAGTTCGTTTGGTGACCTGCACTCCAATGGTTTGGATGCGCCTGTTGCGGATCCATATCGGCATATCACAGGCGTAAAAAAGGATACACACAGAGGGACCTCGGAATCCGCGAAAATGGTCGGCCAGGCCGCCGCCCGGCGGCCTGTCAGACACCGCTGACAGAAGTGGAGGACGCTTCGGCACCGTTGGGGGGGGTGGGGGTCGGGTGGAACGCCAATGCACGCCCACGGTGACATGCGTCTCCAGTTGGTGTCATTTGCCTGGGAGAAGTATGCGTTTCCTATGCAGTTCCCGGGTGGGTCTGGTAGGTGCGGTGGAACATCAGGCTTCAATGACATGCCAGTGGGTAGGTTTGTTTAAAGACGGATGGTTCAAACATGCTCAAAGTTGGCAGAACCCTGAAGTAACACTGCCGCATTGCCGCTGGTTGATTCGAGGCGGACGGAAGACTGCCATAGTCAGCCGGATGCATCTAAGGGAGAAACTTGTGGTTGGTTGCTCAATGTCCTCATGTTTGGCTACCCTGGGTTAATCTGTCCATCACTGTCATTCCCTTCTCTGCATTAGTTGTGAACCTTGGCTGGCGGTCGCTCCCATGCACTTCACAGTTTTTCTTTGGGGTCATTTGGTGAGTGGGGCTCCGATGAAAGAGAGCATCGACTGTTGCCATTTTCCACCTGGTGGATGCCAACTCAATAGTCAAGTAGGGAACAAGTGGGAGACCCTGTAAATTTAACCATGCATGGTTTCTGGTTCGTTTACTTGCGACCTATTTTCCATGGGCAAGGCTCATCGAAGCTGGGTGCTGCAAGTGGATCCTTCCACGTCATGGTTTTCCTACCAAGGGGGGGGTTCGTTTCAGAACCGTAAAGCAACGGATGCGTCATGTCCGAACCCCCCCCCCACCACGGGGCCCCACGGCCCGCAGTTTGCATCTGTTTGCCACTGCAGAAGGTTCAGTCAAGGAGTCCAGCGGTCTATGGTATATGGGAGATGGTTGAATTCCAGAAACGCCTGGGCTGCGCCCCAAGTCGTGTGAGTTTGGTTGGACTTCGTTGAGCGTGGCTCAATGAGCAAATGTGAAGTGTCCAATCAACATGTTGATAGCGTGGGCGCAAATGGAAGGTGTCTCTTTTCAGACTCCAACGCCTCAATAACGTCAGGTGTCTATCAACCCCCTTGTTCATGAAAACATGTTTCGTGGCTTGTACTCGTGCTCCGAATACGGTATTCGAAAAGGTGTTCTGAAGTAGACTACTTTCCAACGGTAAACATGTTCTTCCATTTCAGCCATGAATGTCATGCTGGTCCGCCAAGGTGACTTCCACAAAACTACTGTCCAAATGTATATTTACAGGAGACAACCCCAAAACCTAGTTTGAGGGCCCTTGGGTTTGACGTGTACAAATTAGGCTGGGGACGACCCAGGGTCAACGTCAGGCGCGTCGAGTCCTGCAACTCTTCGATGGCCTGCTCTTCGACGAGGAGAAGGGAGCGTAAGGCTTACGGAGTTTTTCATCCCATGACCCCAAAGGCCTCTTAGACCTTTCCATGCCTACAAAACATTGGTGCATTTTGCTTGGATGTTAGGACTTTATCTTTGTGGGGAGCAGAAAGCAACCGAGAAAAGTTGGTCGACCTTGTGCTCAACGGGCCTATAAATCCCCCCACCGCGGGCCATGCACTCAGTTCTGGAGTTCTATGGGCTTTGCACGTGGGAAATGATAAGCTCCAAGCTGGACCTTTCAACAAAGATTTTTCACTTAATGAGTCCCGTACCCTTTGGTGGACATCAGTTAGCTAGGGAGTTATGTCTACCAACCACTTTTGAGAGGGTTCCCCAATAATTCTCACCAGCAGGCATCAGGTTCACTTGTCCTGGCCTGTCCAAAATCAAGCTTTCAAGCTTGCGAAGTGTCCCTTCATGGATTTACATTCCAAGAGAGAGCGCAGCATTTTGAGACACTCCCATTTCAGGGTTTCTTAACGGATGCATCCACCAGCCGCTTACTTTGGTTTCTAAACTGGCCCAACATTGATCTTTCGACAAAAGGACAGTCTCAAAAAGTTGCTTGCAACTTGATTGATCAAGATTTGCAGAAGCAACCACTCCCTAGTCTCCTTTAAAGGAAACCCTGGACCCCTATGTTATTTCCTGAGGAGTATGGGGATATCCACCTCTACGACATCTCGGTGGAGGAGGAGCAGCAGGTGGAGGCTTGACAGTTCCCAATGCGACTTCGGGAGCGGGGGCCCCACATGGCTTCGGTGTTCCTGTTGGCTTCCCTTTAAACTCACCCAGCCATTTCACACACTTTACACGTCTTTCCTTGGTGGCTCTCCCATCTACTGGTGGCCCAAAAAGTGTACACTTCTTTTCTTTTTTCGGCTGGTCACTGGCTAAGTGAGTAAAGCAACCTGAAAAGACTTAGCCTCCCCCCCCCAAAAAAAAGGCCGGGATGACACATGATGTGTCATTTCCGCAAAAGGAAATATAATTTGCCCCCAGATCGAGCGAACTGGCGAGAAAGCCTCGGGTGCAAGGGTTCTAAGCCCTTTATGTAAATTCACTTGCAACCAAAGCGACGACCGGATCTGACCTTCTCGGTTCCCCTTCTTGGTCCATGTTTTAAGTGGCCCCAAACAATGAACCTGTTAAACCTTTCTGTATTTGCCCTGTGGGCAACTGAGAAACCAGTCGAACCCTCCTGCTAGAACCAACAGTCGAGTGCTGACTTGGGAACGTGGCTATAAGTGTAGCCATAGTCTGCCCTTTGTTTTGAGTACAGGTACGATGGATCTTTTTTAGTTGAAGCAAGTCCTAAACTAGTTACCCACCTATGTCAGATGAGCCATGGTTCAATCACATTATACTTGAGGTTGCTGGGGACTGTTATCAACCCCGCAATAGAATTTCAGGCAACTGGTGAGGATTCCTATTAACCTGTTCCCTGTAAGGAGTCTTGACCACGGCAGATATCAACGGACGGGACAACATATGCTAAAGGCAAAAGGGTGAATCGATGCCTTTTGGGTTGGTTTTAACTGGGTAAAAACGACACAAAGAAGCTTCCTCAGCCGCAAACCGAAACTCGAATCGTGAAGTGTTTCTCTTCCACATTCATGGACTGCTTCTCACTTCCCGAGTTTCTGGACCTTAAGCTTTTTGGTAAGACCATTTTGGCAAACGAGCGCCATCAAATCAGGAAGTGCGGCTTTCTCCTAAGAAATGGACGAAAGTCCGCAGGAGCCATCGGCGCTTCGCGCCCTTCGTCCCCCCACTGCTTCCTTCGTCGCTTCGTCGCTTCGTCGCTTCGTCGCTTCGTCGCTTCGTCGCTTCGTCGCTTCGGGGAGCGCCGTGAGGGTAGTGGTGGGGACGCCACCTACGGAGAGCTCCGGGAGGAGATCTTGGAGTGGCTCCTGGCGCACTGCGAGATGCGCCCACAGGCGGGCGGCTGGCGGCCGCGGTTTTGCATCCCAAAAGCGCCGTTTGTTTGGTGCAAAGGGAAAACAACCAATTTGCGGGTCCCCTAAAAAGAGAGTGATGTTTCAAGCAAAACGCAAAACAAGATTGGTCATCCGAGGGGGCGTGACTATACCCAAAATGCCACTACGTAGATGCATGTGGCTCTGTATATGTTTGTGGACATGTGGGTGTTTTTTTGAAGGGAGCCCATTTTGGGGCTGTTTCAAGGTTGAAGCCAACCGGAAACCACCCACTGTTTTCTTTTTGTTGACCCAACAATCATAAACGTATGCCGGGACAACAAGCCTTTGTCACGGTATGTGTTGTGTTGAAGTGCCTGGAGTGGTCGTACTAGGACACAACTCCAATCTGGTTTGGGCCTGGTGACATTTCGCTGCCCTTGAAGAGGCCCCCCCATTTTTTGTTTCACCAGTTTCGGGGCTGATTTCTGTCTTGGTTTGCCTGGCCTGCGGGTCGGAACGTTGCCCGCCCTTGGTTGGTGAGGCTCAAGCTCTAAAGGTGGTGTGATGCTTAAATGGTACATGTAGGAAATTTGAGCATGGGAAATTGTTGCAAGTCGAAAGCTTCCCGCACTGACCCCCTAGACCACACCCCAAAAATAAATGTGACAGGTAAGCCTTGTTTAGTGCTTGCCCGTGCTTGTTCTTAAGGGCGGTATGTTCCAGGGCTTTGTCAAGAGATGCCTCACTCCCAGATTCTCCCCTGGCCCAACACCCGGAGAGGCATAACCCCAACCATGGTCAATATGGCCGTGGGTCAAAACCAAAGGTACCATTTTGGGGTAGGTGCACCACCCATGTTGGTCTTTTTTAGTGGGGATTGCAGGGTACAGGGTTTTGACTCATGGCCAATACGCCCCATCCTGAGGATATCTTGTGCGACCTCGGCAGCGGCAGCGGGCGAGCGTTGCGCCCCGGCGAAAGACCCAAATCGGCAGAACGTGTGGGGTATGTGTCAAAAAATGGACTTGGGGCCCTAGAATTGGTTGTTGTCCTTTTCTTGGTGGCTGCTAGCCATCCCCTTAGCTTTTTAGCCTTTTAGTGTTTAGAGGTAGTTTCCATTTAACCCACCAAAAGTTAATCTCTTAGCGGGGGAGCTGAGGGCAGCCCAGTTTTTGTTTCCCTTTAAGCTGAGCTGAAGAGGGTTCCCCAAGACACGCACACACACACACACACACACACACACACACACACACACACACACACACACACACACACACACACACACACACACACACACACACACACGCACACAGGGCCCATTGACTTGTTTGCCAGTTTGCCAGAATTCTTCGGCACCCTGAGGGAAGGAAACGTCACATTCTGCAGTGCCAATCTGGGTTTGCTTGCTCCATCTCATTTGTGATTTGAGTGACACAGAATGCGCGTTTCTTTCAAAGGCGGTGAATTGGCTAGATCATCTACACTCCAGCCTAGAGGCACTCAGTGTTGTGTGCCTGGCTGGCTGAGGTGCATGAGTCCCAAGCTCAAATAACTCGCAGTTGATTAGTAACTCGCAGTTCAATGTTAGTGAGAACTCGCAGTTGCCTACCTCTGCCATCTTGTGCAACATGGTTGGGTCGCTGCCCCCGCACCTAAGCATGGTTGTTGTTGGGGCACATTTTACATTTGTGCTTATTGTGGTTTTGTGGTTGAAATCCAAATCCACTTAACAGCTACGTTAAACAAATGCTCCCCTTAACCCAGAACTACAATAACACGGTTATCCAACGTATTTTCCTGAAACTAGAAATTCTCCACTATACTAGTTAACCCCCATTTTTCACCCCTTTCAGCCCCTCGGGCGTCAGCGTTTCAGGTTGTACCTGGCGCTCCGCACGGGCTTGCCGGCGGTGGGAGTCGCCGCTTGTGCGGAGTGTCTGAGTCGCCAAAGTGTTCTGCTGGGGGTCGATAGCTTCACTTTGCTTAAGAATACTTTTGCGCATTTTGCTTGGATGTCAGGACGTTAACTTTTGCCAACTAATGGGTCTTCCATTAAACCAACAAAAGCCAAGAGCCAAACTTTTAGCAGGGGAGCAGAAAGCAACCGAGAATGTTTGTGAGTTTCCCCTGTGGGTTTATAGGGAATCTATGACTGCTGGGAATAAATGGAAGGTGGGAGTCCTTGGGTTTAGTAAACTGAGTCGACCTTTGGATCTGACCTTATTGGTTTTTCCAATTTTGGCCCCAAATGGTGATCACCTTGTATTGCTGGGTCCAAACTTGGTTTCTCCCGCAAGCCTCAACGATCATTCATGGTGCACAAACGGCTGGGGCAAAGAAGTGATTCAGAACCGGAGGATTCTTTTTCTTGGCAGAAGGTTGCTTCATTCAGGTTTCGGAATCAGTGACAGGGATTGGGAAACCGCAAGAAACCAGCCATTGTGGGCTGGAATCCTTGCGATTCCGTGGGGACGCACGACATTGTGATGACTTCTGGATCTTGCAATTCCATGCGGGCAGCATGATTGGGATGGAGTGGGGGGACTTTTGCGGTTCCCTGTAACGCTCCGCAATGAACCCCCCCCCTCCAGCCCTCAATCTTGCCATCCCAAACCCCAACCCCAATCCCCTACTGAATATGGAGTGTCAGGCGGGTGAACTTCTTGAATGCACCTAGACACGTGTTTTTCCAAAGGGTCTTTTGGTATTTGAGCAGGATGTACTTTGACCCCTTTTTACATACAAAAAGGACAGAATCAACCAAACAACGGCAAAGTTCACAATGAATTGAGAGACCGGTCAGGTTCCATGGCCCATTCAAGCGCGACGATGTGCAGTGCGTCACCCGCCGTTGGAACGAAACGCCTGAGGAGTTGTCGCCCACGCGGCATCGCTGCGCGGAGACATTGAAGATGCTGGCGCAGCCTTTCCTCTGCGGAGAGGCGACGTGGCGTTCAAAGGGTCGTTAAGTGTCTGCCTTTTTTATGGCGAGCTCACCGCTTTGGGGCTACAAAGAGCTTCCTATATGCAGGGACTGACAGATATGTTCCTTTTTGAGCGGCTCACCTGTTGGTTACCAATTTAAGCTTTGTTAAAGGGATTTTATCAGGAATCCTATCAACTGAGAAATGGCGATCCCGGTAAACATGGAAGCACCCCTCAAAAGAGGTAGGGTACACAGTCACTGGGCAACTTGGAAGGGGCGTGCGTGCAACCCTACCAAATGTTGAATATCCTCAAAGATTTTGCCTCAGACAAGCGTTCAACAAGGTCAAGAGCACCACACAGACGCACCGTATGCCAGGGAACATATCAGATCCCCAAAAGGGTTTGCTTGGGATATTTGGGAGATTGGTGTTTTAAAACGTACTTGTACTTGTAATTGTGCTTCCGCTTTGTTGCTCAATATAGTGGCGTTCGCCAACTGTTGATATCCATCGCTGTTTTGGTTGCCGCTTGAAAAGATGGTTTTCGTTGGCTGATTGCTGTGTCTCTATTCCAAAAGAGACATAGAAGGAACGCTGTTCCCATCCCAGGCCCGAAAGTGTTCCGTGCCCCAGAGCCACAGGTGTTGAGGAGACACCCACGTGATCAATGCCGAAAACTTGCACTAGAGTTGTCAAAGGGAAAACAAAAAACAGCTGTTCATTTGAGGTGACACCCCATTAGCAATGGAAAATCAATGTCAAGTGGTTGTCAAAGGGAGACAAAAGGAAACTGTGGATTCGAGGAGGCATGGGGATTGCCCCTGGGCATTTTTTGAGGATCCCCCTTTTCTGGCGGCTTTGAAGGGACACCAAAAGGAACACAGAAGCCATCTTGGGGGGTCCCCTATTTTGTACGAATCCACTTGAAGGAAGCCCAAAGCAACTTGCCATCTCTTGCAGCGCGGCGACTAGGTGACCTTCGTCCAAGGCGATCTCTCTGAGACAGGCCCACAGAGGCACGTCTTGGCCTCGCTGTTGCTTGGGGGCAGAGTTCCCGGCATTTCCACTTTGGGTGGTTTTAAACATCTTGGTGTCGACCATTTGTGGGATCAATTTAAAGTTAGTTATGCCTGTGGGGGGGGGAGATGTTTGAAGAGGAAATACAAGAGACCCTGAGGAACTTGGTCAGTTCGGCCAAGCTGATGAGACTTTGCGGACTCGTTGGCATGTCGACAATTACCAAAGGGGCCCCAAAAATTGCGCTTGGCACATGTCGAGCTCACAAGCAAGTGAGCATACACTAGGTACTTAAAATTGTTTGTTTGCTTGTAGGTTTGCTTGAAACGAGTTCTTACAAGCAAGCGCGCCCACTTGGCTTATTTGGATGGCTTTCAGGCGAGCAAATGATCCGGAAACAGACCATTTGTCGACATGAGCAAGTGAAGAACGATTTCCACAAATTAGCCGATGAAGGACTGCCCGGCTTTGAATGAGTTCTTCAACCCAGCGGCTAAGTATTGCAGGTGAAGGATCTCCCATTGCGTCCAGGCCATTGGCTTTCCGCGCGGCGTTTTTTGTTTGACCTGGTTTTCGGGGTGTATCATGTTTGGATGATTTCAAATGAAAACCAAAGAGAAACCGTGGCCATTTTTTGGGTTTCCCTATTCTGAGAGACACCCATTGCCCATATGATCCCTTTATTTGGCCACATTTGCCCTACCGTCCCCCAAAAGATTCCCTTTCGGCGTACTCCGCCCCTTTCTGCAGGATTCGTTTGGGAGTGAGTCGTGTGTGGAAGTCCTGCGGTAGGATATGACCCCATTTCTCATTCCTGGGCTGGGCCGATGCTTTAGTCACCTGTCAAAGCGGACTGCTTGGTTTGCAATTCTTGTTCGTCTCTGCAGGTTGCGAACTGCCGGCTTCGGCTTGCTAGCATAGTTGCTCCTTGGCAAGCTGATCATTGGATTCGGGCTTGGAGTTCACGTCCATGCGCAGGCATGCAACGGTGGTTCTCTTTGCCAACAAGTGTCCTGGCATCGGGAAGAGATCGCATATGTGACGCCAGCCCGGAACTTGAAACCGCAACCACCCGCCTACAGGACTTATTTCAGGACTTGATGTGTGTATAGTGTTTTTCCGTTTCGCGTGGGTGGCTGTTGGGCTGAGCTTCTGCGGCTGTTCATATTTTTTTGTTTTTTTTGCGGCTTTTGGTGGCTTTTCTGGCTTTGTCTTTCCGCATCCTCAGCATCACCAGCAACACCAATCCTAAAATCACCCCAAGACCAATCCTAAACCCACCCACTACCAACACCCAACCAACCCTAACATTGAAACAAACACCGCAAACAACACCTAAGCAAACCCTATACTAGCTGGACACCCATCCTCAGCCTACATAAACCAACCAAACTGAAAACTAATCCCTAAACCATCCGAAACCTACCCAACGCCAAACCATAGCCTAAACTCTCATGCCACCCCCAAACCAACCCAAAACAAACCCTAAGCAAACGTATAACAACACAACCCTCTCCCCAAACCCAACCTATCCTACCCCTGTTGCCTAGTCCAACTTGAAACCAACCTAAAGAGCCACGGGTGTAAAACATGATGTTGGGGATGTTAACGGTAAAATTCGTGCATTTGATGATAAAACACTGTAACATCCAGCGGTTGAATGATCAAAGCCAAAAACAACAAATCCTGAAACACAAAAGAACAAGTCCCGAATTAAGTCTCGACCCCCCTTGTGAAAGCCATGCCCAATGCACTCCTGAGGAAACTTGGATTAATCTGGATCACCATACCAATCCGAGGAATGAAAACCGGGGCTAAGAGGGGAGCCCTTGAGAAAAATGGTCCCCCGGCTTCGGGCTCGTGCTCACCATGCTCTGGACGGACAAAATCCTGCATCACTTCGAAACCATTGGAAACCATTCTTTGTTGGTATTTACAGGAGAATCATCATTTTAGGATTTCTTAGGCGGTGCAGGATTTCGTCCACCCACAGTAGGTGTCTGGAAGTGCGGCCGGAGCAGCCCCGATCACGGCACCTGTCCAAAGTTCATGCATTTTGCAATTGTGCAGCCAGTTTGGGGCAGGCGGGGGGTGAAGATGTACCTGCGACCGTAAAATGTATTTAAAGAATAAAAGGTAGATCAGTGCAAAGCCTTACTCCCCACGCAGGTCAACGTGGAACCGAAAAAGGGTGTCCGCCAAGAGCTACAAGTGGTGACATCTTTTGGCATCGTTAATTTGCGAGGAGAGTAAGGAGGGTGTTGCCCAGGGTGACGGACGCTGAGGCTGTTCTCTGAGGACATCTTCCGTGCCGTCGCGCGGTAGCCGTGCCGAAACGAGGCACGTGGATTTGCGTTTGGTGACCAACTCACTTTGCTGGACAGATTGTTTTAGTCTTGACTGCTATTGGGTTGGATCTTTAGACTTTAACTTTTTGGAAATCAAGGGGTTTTCTACTAAACCCACAAAAAGTTAAACTGTTTGCAGAGGGGTCAACAGCAACCAAGTAGTGGCGAAGACAAAGTTCGGACTTGTTTTACCAATCGACCCAGGAAGTGAGTTTAAGGTTGCCACTTTCTGCAATTCCAATGGAATCAATCTCCAAGGCGCCAATGAGCACTGGGCTATGGGGATGGCCTGCATTGGTATCACCGAAAGGTTTTACGTTGTGACTCAGTCAAAGGTGTCCTTTTTAGGTTGCGTTAGCTGACACACAAGTTCGGTTCTATCCACAAGATCAGCGCACCGACGTCAACACTGACCATAGGCCCTGGTATAAACCTCTGGTGAATGGGTTAAATATCCATGAGTCATGGCTCGAATCTATAAGTGAATCCAGCAAGCCCTGACAGAGAAGCCATTTACCCTTCCATGGCCTTTTACTAAACCTCTCACGAGATGGCTCCATATCAGGGGGAAAAAGAAAAGAAACAGAAGGCACATTCCAAGGATTTTGAGAGAGCAGCCTTTCCCCGGGTTCTAAGGGTTGATTCCTCTTCCATTCTTTTCAGCCATGGTTCTTTTCCAAAACCGGATCCATTTCCCCAGGGATTTGGGTGGTTCTCTGGAAAGAAGCATCCCTGGAAAGAATGGACATGGAAGTTACCCCTAGAGTCCATTGCACCCCGGCTAGCTCCCTTGGAAGGTGGCCCTCCAAAAGGGCCTTGAGGGCTTTGGAGTGGGTTCTGTGGTGAAGTTGGGAACCCCGCCAATCCGACGCATCCTTTCGCAGGACTTCAGCTCCCGCGCCCTGCGGCTTCTGCCGCGGCGCCGCGCGCTGCTGTGCCTCCGGGCCGACGGCGCGGCGGACGCGGAGCTCGCGCAGCGGGCGGCGCTGGGGACCACCTGGAGATGCACCGGGAGGGGGGTGCCATGGACTCGAGGCCGTTTGCCCCCAAACCAAGTCCCCGAAAACATAAGGCATTGCTATTTGTTCACAAGGGTATTGGAGTTGTATGTTAAAGAGGTTGCGAAATGGACTCTAGGTGTTGACCATAGGGAGGGAGGGCCGGACCGGACTTGGCGTTGGGCAAAAAAGGGTGAGGGCAAAACGAGCATTCAGGCCCACGATGAAGTCAACTTTGGTTGAGCATTGAGCTAACCTTCACTAGATTCTCAGTAGATCGCTTGCTTTGTGGTGGGAAACCCTCGCGCCACCCAAAAAAGCAGATGGAATCACTCGTGTATTTACTGCGCACGGCATCCACTCCACCCGCCTGTCTGCGGAGGAGTCGCAAGCAGCCAGCGCACGGCTCAGCTCGAGAGTTCGCAACGCAGTCCGCGGTGGCAAATGAAGACTAGGTCCCCCAGCCAGGTGCCCTTTCTCACCGTTTCGTTTTTGGGGGAGGGTGTCTCTACTAAAATAGACGACAGAAGAAGGGTAGCCTTGTTCTAACCTCTCTAGTCGACCTAGGAAGACTAGGTTACGGTTTTCTCCGATGCCAAGAGAGATTGGTGGGGTTTTGGGCTGCCAGTCATTCTCCCAACGCCAAATAAGGTTTAGGCTGCCATTTCCACGGTCGTCAAGAGAGATCTGTTTTTTAGGTTGCCATTTTCCCTGAAGCCAAGAGAGATTTGTGGGGTGTTAGGCGTTTTGTTGATGCTCAGAGAGATTTGTTTGGTTTCAGGTTGCCATTCTCCCTGATCCCAAGAGAGATTTGTGAGCTTTGCTTGAACTGTTCCTTGACACGAGAGATTGGCAGGGCTCTAGGACACCAAGCGAGAGAAAGAGAGAGATAGAGATTTGTGCTGTGGGGCATTGAGTCTCGGCTGCAACCTAGTCGTGCCGAGTGTCAGAGTTCCAGAACTCAGCCATTGAGGTGTGGCTCTACACGCGAGCGCCCGTGGAATAGCGGGAAAAACGTGGCGCGAGCATGCGACATCGTGAGGTCTGGTCCCGGATCTCTTCTGAGTTACGTTCTGTTTTGAGGTTCGCGCAAGCAACATGGGCCAGAAACACGTTTGTTTGTTTCTATCTGTGGTTGGGGTCCAAAACAGAGGTAGTGTCAGAACCCCTAGTACCTACAGGTTTGTGGAGTTCATTGTAAATAGCGGTAGGGTCTTGCTTTAGTTTCATTGGCAGAGTGATGTTCAAGAGGCAACTTGCAGAATTCTGTCCATGGTAGGGCGGGCGGTTTTTTAAGAAATGTCATGAGGGGCAATTTTGCTCATGGAGAGGCATGCTGCTTGTCTCTGCCCTGAAGCGTGAGTTGTGTAGCGATATTCGTATGCCTCGCTTTTGACGGTAGCCTCTTTTGAGTTGCTTTACTGAGACGCCAAAGGAAAGCCGTCCCATTTTTGCGGATTCACATGAGGACCGTTTGTTTGCTTGTTGGGAACCTAGGTGTTGTGTTTTGGTGATTCAATTCCGACCAAGCGCAGCGCTTTGTTGTACATTTTTTTCAGGAGTGTGCTTCATACGCTCTGTTCCTGCCATTTGCTTCCCTCGTTCGCCTTGGTTCGCCTTGTTTCCTTTTTATTATCTTGGTTCGCTTGGTTTTCCTTGGTTCCTCTTTGTTTGCCCTTGGTTGAACCATTGACTTGTCACTTTCCCTTGCTGGGTTTTAAAGGAAATCATCACTGCTGGACATATTTTCCATTTTTTCCTGGGGCCTTAACCAAATGGAAGCGACCATGTTAATCAGTTCCGCTTGTGAATAAAGCTCTCCCTAATAATACATATTTGTTTGCTGGCAGATTCTTTTTTTTTTGGGGGGGGAAGGGGGAGGATTACGCCGTTTGGGGCAGCTGAGGCCGTGGGCGAGCTGCTGCACATGATGCGTGCTGGTCACCGTAAGGCAGTCGATCCACCCCAGGCGGGTCAGATTTCAAAGCCAAAGGGAAGCAGCTAAAAGGAACCCCAAGAAAGGGAAGGGAAGGGGAAGGGAAGGGGCAGCTTTGGATTGGTTTGGATTTTGAAGGTGTTACACATTGCGGAAAATGGATAAATGTATCCACTGAGAAGCTGCAGATAGGCTTTGGTGCATGTTGCCAAGGGATGTTGGGACTGAATAATTTTTTGCGCCAACTCATGGGGGTTTCCGTATTAAACCACTAACAGTTAATTGTTTAGCAGGGGAGCAGAAAGCAACCAAGTAAAAGAAACCCCCCGAAAGGAGGTTTAACCCGGATTGGGTGTTCCCTCCCACAAACGCTATGCTTGTGGAAGGAAGTAGCATAGACCCAACGAACCATTTGTAGAGAGGAACGTCCTGTCCGGGGGCCTCCTTTTATGCTGGTGAATTTGCCTGAGTAATTCTGGCGAGCTCATACATCAAAAGTGCTCACATGTGCTCACCCATGAAGTTATCTCACTGCTGAAGTTCCTGGTTGGTACAACCAACATAGGACGTTTCCCCACGTTCACTTGTACCCCGCCCACGAAGTCCACCAGAGTTGCCAACCGCGGATCGAAA
>CAUJNA010003846.1:125000-165000 GCA_963377175.1 Effrenium voratum | reverse complement strand
TGTGTGTGTGTGTGTGTGTGTGTGTGTGTGTGTGTGTGTGTTTTTTTTTCTGCCCATGGGACACCAACAAGACAACCATCGTTGGGGGTTCAGTTTGGACACTTAAGTGGGTGTTCGCTTGGCAAGAGCCAGGGGTTCTCCCAGGTGCTCCGAAGAAAGCGCGAGAGGCTCGGCGCGGGGCGCAATGGGCTGTGCGAGCGATCAAGCTCATGAGTCCCATGCGTGTGGAGCTTGGTTTGCCCTGCCACGCACCTTTGCACCAAGTTGGACCCCTCTTGGCACTTAGAACCCTATGTGCTAGGATTGACCCAATGGTTTTCCTATGGGTATTTTCCCCAAAAGGGGAACGGCCAAGAGGCTCCTGCATGCCTTGCCAGGAGCTGCTTGCAGAAGCAACGCCCGGGGCCCAAAGCTCTCCTTCTGAAGGTCATTTTGACTCAGTTGCCGCAGCTGCCGACCTTTTGACCTTTGGTCGTCCGCCAAGGTCCCAAACATGTAGCTGTTCAGTTCCATTTGGGCATGTGAGTTAAGGATTCCCAAAATTCCAGACTTTGGAAGCCAAACTCGCCTAGTTGGGAGTGGCAGTCACAGTTTCCTACCTAGAGGATGATGTTGGGGTGTCAAAATACGGCACGCATGGCACCCCAACAATGGGCTTCTGTGTCCTTCTGGCTTCCCACAAAAAGGAAAAACACAAAAAAAGTGGCAACTCCAAGAACGCAAGCAGAAGCTGGTGATTTTGAAGGAGAGCCAACAGGCCACTATTTTGGGGTGTGCCTTCAAACAATGCACTCATATTTACACTTTTGGTGGTTGTACGCATCATGTTGGCAAATATGAGTGAGACTTGGAGTGATGCCAGAACCAAGAAGACTGCGTTGCCAGCACAGCGCTGCATGGACATATGGGTTTGCATCAGTCGGCGGGGGGGTGGGACCCTTTCCGCCTTGGTCCATTTCGGAATCTGACACATACCGATTCTGCAGTTTTTTGTTCAACAATCTAGTCGAATATGTTGTTCCACAAGGACACCCATGGTTCTGGCAGAGCTCATTTGGTGGTGTCTTTGTTTTGGTCTGTGCAAGGGAACAGGACAAGCGATGTACATCTTGTGGTGAGCCATTTCTCATTTTCAGAGCCTTGCGACGGTTCGGAGACCAAAAGAAAGAGCTTGGCTTCCCTTTGTGCACCTTTCGGCTAGTGGTTGCAACTCTGGTTCAGAGACAGACCCCCCCTTGGATCTCCAGACCAGGTATTGGCGCTCGGCCTGGTGGACCTCTCACCTGCGGCGGGGGGGGGGGGGGGGGCGTGGTGGGGGGAGAAGAAGAACAACAGCCCAGTCGAAAGTTAAGGCTGCGGGTCAAAACCAATGGGATCCCATTTTGGGATTTTGGGGGGTAGGTGCACAATTTAGAACCTATTTTAGTTGGCATTGGGATGTTCACTGGGGGCTAACCGGGAATTTGACCCATGGCCATATGACATTTGTGGTCCTGCTTGGATATGCGGCCAGGGTAGTGAGGGGTTTAGAAACTTGTGGTTTCTTCATGCAACTCGAGCATAGTCATGGCTTCTGCATTGAGTACATGTGAGTCAAATCACCAAGAGATCAGCCGTCTCTCTTGTGCTCTGTGTGTTGGTCTGAAATCGACCTGGTTGCCTACGCTTTGGAGAATGAAACATATTATCCTTAAAACCGGCAAACGTATCTGCTTGCAGCATGCCAAAGGGTTCCCTTCAAACAAGGAAAACCTCGTGCACAGCTCTTGGGCACAATAAGCATGTCCCTTCAAACCAGCAAATCGTAATCCACGTTTTCCGAATCCGCGCCCCAAATCCTCGGACCAAGCGAATCATTCGCTGTCGCTTTCCGGCGCGCAGGCAAAGCGCCGGCTTGCTACCGAAGGCCCGCGAGCCGAATGGGCTATGCCTGGCTGCTCAACCCGGGTGCTTTTCTAGGTCCCCGAGT
The DNA here is from genome assembly GCA_963377175.1 of Effrenium voratum. Classification (NCBI taxonomy): domain Eukaryota; class Dinophyceae; order Suessiales; family Symbiodiniaceae; genus Effrenium; species Effrenium voratum. The sequence continues at coordinate 163,031 of CAUJNA010003846.1, read as the reverse complement.
AGTGCCCTTGTAACTAAAATAGACTACAGAAAAAGGGTACCCTCATTCTAACCTCTCTACTGGAGGACCTAGTTTTAGACACTGCGGCACCTGGATGTACGTTAGCAAGGAGTTAGCCACTTGATGTGCGTTACCCCCCATAGCAAGTTTAACTGAAGGGGGGACTTGTAAGTGGGTTATAGCCTAGGTGCCCGTTACATTTTACGAACTTGGCCGGGCGAACACCCAAGACGCAACCTGGTATGTTGTCCTGGCTGGCTTTCTGGGACGGATCGCAAATGACATTTGGCCCCGTTCTTGATTTTACCACCATCGCAACTGCGGTTTAATTCGCCGTTGCTCGGGAGGTTTTCCTGGCATCGGCCAGTTAAATGTACCTTGCCAAGTGGGTGTGTCCTTTTTTGAGGGCATCATTTTTGTGTTGCATTTAAAGGGAACCCAAAGGGAAGCAACTGGTTTGAGTGGGTTCTCCTGTTTCAAACAAACCCACCAAGGTGTTTTCAGAAGTGAGGGGAGCATTCCAGAAGAACGGGCCAACTTTGGGTTCGGACGCCTCCGCCAGAAGGGGACACCGGGACTCATTTTCTGGACGCCTCCGCGCTTTCTGCTCCAAACCTACCTTGACGATTTTTTTGTTTGCTCATAGTCCATCCATGAAAAACACCCGGAAGGCAAATCGCCTTTTGTTTCCGCTCCTTGGGGCAAGGAATCAAGATGAAACCAACTGGAGAACTTCAGATTCTTGGGGACACGAGTTTGCACGATTGTGAATCCCGCGGATGGAGAGCGCAGGCGCATCTGCAGTGCAGTCCCCATGCTTTGCTTGCTGGGTAGTTGTCTGTGACTTCGAAAGACGCACAGTGCCTCGCTCTGCTGTTAATTTCCCCTGCCTTCTTCAACAATACGGACCTTGGGTCAGGGACCCTCCTCAAGGGAGAGTGTGGGCACCTGACACGGCCCGCGACCTTGGTATATGTGAGGTCTTTTCGAATCCCCTAGTCCGAGTTGATTGCCATTGGCTACCTAAACCTCCCAAGGCCCGGCGTTTACCTTCGTGACTTAGCCTCTCCACTCTTCGAGCCTTCCCAGCCGCCAGGTCGCATGAGCTTCGGAAGGAGTTAGCTCATAGTTTCACAACATGTTAACGAGCCATGGAAGGCGGGCTTGGGTGAAAATCCCGGCGAGGTCTTTTTCACGTGCCTCTTCAAAGCCAAGCGCTTCTGTGGGACTGCTGGAACCAAATTAGACGTTCAGACAGAAGAATCCTGGCATTCGAACCGGCAGGCTATGTGTTTGGCTGTCCTTTAGGGAACCAAGTGAAGAAGTAAATGTTAAACACCACAAATCAATGAATTGAAGACCTGACTGAGAAAAGCTGGTGTGCAAGTGCCAGCCAGTCACAGATTCAGTGAAGTTGTGGCATCGATCTATTGTCGCCCATGAACTCATATGGATCCAGTCTCAGCTAATATATAGATGTTCCTGCTGCAGTCAGTCTCCGTTGCCTGAGCCCTGTCATATCTAGGTGCCAATTGGCCCGATTCAAGTGTATGTGCGTTCCTAAAGCCAACCCAAAGATTCATTGCGACCTGACATGCAGCGGTTTGCCATTTTTGCAGGGGGATCCCACATTGTGAATTCATGTGAATCATTCAGCTAATGAGGGCAAATAGCCAAAACACATCTTGAAAACCCACTTCTGAAAAGGATGCAGACAACTGAAGCTTCGGGTCTCCCGAATTTCGTCCAGTGGTTCTTGCGTCTCCAGGCTCCTATTTTGGCACCCCGCTCCCATCCCTTGGCAAAGAGACGGCAGTGCAAAGCTCCGCTGCCCGAGGGGTCTCGGCTAGCGCGACGAAGGCATCTGTGCTTTGAAAGGCGGGTTTTGGTAACTTCCATTTGCTGAAATGATATATTTTTTGTGTTTACCCTTTGGCTTCAAAGGGAATCAGGCACCACTCCTTTGTACTCACACATTGGATATCGAGGTGGTGAATCTGCCTTTTGGGAGACGTGCAGATGCAGCTTTCGCCGGTGGCAAAATCTGCCGCGGTTCTTGACTCGCAGCACAAAAGGTGCCAGACGAGATTAGCAGGCGAAAAAGTGTCTGGGGAAATTGGGGCTGACTTGCCAGCCTGCATTTTAACCTTTGGGTGTTCTAATCTCCAATTGAACATCCCAAGAGGACAGCCCTTTCTCTCCATGTCCTTTGGGCCTGTGAGTTGGCCGATGTGATGCCAAGCTCCCTTTCGTGACAAAGAAGTCAGGTGTTGATGGAAATCCCACTAGGCAGTATCACGAAAAAGTCCGGTTCAAGGGGCTAGGTTAAGATACACCTCGGACACAGAACCCATTCGGCGCGCAATAGGGGCTTTGATATTTAGAATGGGGTTGCGGGGTACTTCAACAGCGAAATAAAGTCATGATCCAGGGGCGAAATGCGAGTATTCTGTTTCACCCCTCTTACGATGATTGGGGTCTCCTTCCCCGCAGCAGCGTGCGTCCTGCATGTTGAATCAATTTTCCCCCTCACCACAATTATGGACAGAAGCAAGGGCGGTCTTTTACTCAACGTAATATTGGCGACTTATTGGCTGTGCAGGGCTTGGTAGAGTCTTAGAGAGGATGTGAACTGGGAATGTCTTGGGAGCACATTGTTTCCAAGAACAGGCCCACTATCTCGGGTTATTGATGCGCATTTGGCACCTTTGTCATTTCCTTCAAGGGCCAGCCACCCGGCGCAACCCGTTGTTGACACTGCTGCCGTGTTTCTTTTTGTTGGAGGGCTTCCCTCTAAAGCCTACCCCAGTAAGGTGCCCTTTGTCCGACCTGCTCTGGGGCTTTCTTTTCGCGGAGCAGAAAGCCTGAACACACACATCGGCAGTTCTCCTGGGGAAACAAGACTTAACACCCGCTGAGCATACAGTTCGGCTCACAAAAAAAGCACCAGAACACCTTCAGGCCATAGGCACAGCATAGCATAGTCCCTAGCCATAGGCCAAAAGACGGGCACCCGTTTTGCTCCCAAGTCAACTGGGAAGACCCGTGAGGTACGCATCAGCCCATGAGCGCTTCAAGAGCTTGGAGACGCAGTTGCGGGCGGCGAGGCCGATTCGGCTGGAGCCGCGTTTTGGGTTCAAATGGAAATTTCGACGTCTATGAGATTTTGATCCAGGATGGAGTATAGTTTCTTGTCGAGGGCATCCCACTTTTGGTTCGTTTTGGCTGGTGTTCGCAGCGCTCCCTATTTGTCGCCCCTGAGGGTGGCAATACAAGGGTTTCAAACATCACCTTTCGGGGCCATTTCAAGCGAGCTTTGGTTTGATGTTTAAGGAGGAAATATGGGGAGGAACCCTGCTTAATGGGAAGCCAAACTGAAAACCGGCATTTTTGGTGTACTCCTATGTTGAGACAATATGCTGACTCAGAGCGTACCAGGAGCATTGCCGCTTGTAGCTTTCTTAACTAGAGGGCCAAGGACACTAGATTAAGGGTCGCGAACTTCTCTTGGCTCCCGATACATCACTTTGATCAGCTGATGTGGAGGTATCGCCAAAGCGCGGGGTTTCGGGATATTTGGCGAATCAGGGGAAGGTGAGGGGTAAACATGGCAAGGAAGCAATACGTAAAGCATTTGTGTGGCCAAAATCCGCGCCCGACTTGTTCATACTCTAGGTCCCCCAGGCGTGCCTTTTACCCTTTTTGGGGGAGGGTTCCCCTACTAAAATAGACTACAGCAAAATGGGTAGCCTTATTCTAACCTCTCTACTGGAGGACCTAGTACTCGTTTCGCCAATCGGGGATTTGGCCTGTCGCCGATGGATCGCAGGGAGGGCCTGGCTGCGCGGCGCAAGGAGAACTTGGAGCTGTCGCGCCCCTTTGCTGTGAATGGTCCGTTCTGCGGGAGAGCGTTCAAAAGCCAAAGGCCGAGCAGATTTCTTGGGACCTGTGGATGGACGAAATCCGTTCGCACCACTTGGAAACCATGGCAAACCATTATTTATTGGTATTTACAGGGGATTCATCAGAAACCAGGGTTTCTGAGGTGGTGCGAAATGTATGTCGTCCACAGTAAGGAACTGCCGAGCCAACACGTATGAGTCCTTCACTTGCAAACCCCTTGCCTGGGCAAAATAGCATGCTCGTACTTGGCTAGGGATGATCATCTACCTCGGGCTTTGTAGAAGAATCAAATTCATGTACGATTTATTTCAGGTTTAAGCACCGCTGCTTGTTGGCAGCGGGTCCCTAAATGAACCATGAACCAGGTTTTATGGACACTTGGGTCTAACACAGGAAAACACAGTCGATGGCGCTGGGGGTTTTGGCAGATGTTCTTTTTTCAAAATCACATTAGGAGGAAAATGCCATTTTTTTTGTTGGTTTATCACCTCTTGTCTGGTGATTTGGATTAGCTTGAATGTTTGTGTTTTTCTCAGCACGAAACGAAGCACAAAGGAGCAGCCACCTAGGAGGCCAATCCTCTCTCCAACTAGAAAGGCAAAGATTAGGGGGTGTCAGTGGCTTCTAGTACTTTAAAGGTATTAACATGGAAACGGTACATCAGCAGTATACTGGTTTGTGTTTGCTTGAGGGAGCCCACTCTTGTACGACATTTCTCTGGGTTTTTTTGTGCTTGTTGGAGGAAACCCACTTTCCCACTTGGCCTCAAAGGGAAAACAACAGAACGCCAGTGGTTTCGGGTGTTTTCCTATTTGGACACATGCGCATACCGTCTCCGTTCGGCCTCAGGGAGGAACATCGAGCTGGACCGCGCCAGCCGAAGCTGCCAGGGACAGATTGCGGAGGCGATTTGTTGGGTTCTCTAGCCTTCAAAGCTCTGGGGTAGACTTAGGATGCATTTTACATGTTACTAGTGGCTGAAAGTGAAGCAAACAATAAAATATACATTCTATAACTGGGCCTAACTCTGATCATGAGTTGACCAAAACACGAAGACGCTGGTCTGAAAGTCTGAACTTGCCTTTCTAACTCGTTGTCCTTTGCCCGGAGGGTAGCAACATGTCTTTTTTGGGTTTCCGTTTGTCAGTGGATTCCCGGATTTCGATCGGGTCGCTGGAGCGGAGAATTTGGGAAGGTTCTGGAGGGTCATTAGTGGTTCGGCTTGGTTTGCAAGTTAGGGGGAGGCGTCCCATGTACCCTCAATAAGGCGCGAGGGTCCAATCCAAACCAGTCCCCCTATATTTCGTATACTATGATGACGTTGGTGCATTTGTGCTTGGATGTTAGGACTTTATTTGTTTGCCAACTAATGGGTTTTCCATTAAACCACTAAAAGTTTTAAGCTTTTCGCAGGGCTTCGCAGAAAGCAACCGTGGCACACACACAGACGAATAAGTTGAAACACGGGCCGTGCCGTGCAGATCATTGCCTCGGCTCCTCTCAGCGCGCAGGCGCAGGAAGAGCTCGAGCGGTGTAGCCGATCTCAAGGCCGGGAGAGAGGTCGCCGATGCAACGACTTGATTCGCCCCATGGGTCCCCGGGTTTTCATGAAACACCTTGTGTCAGATGGCTGTGGTTGTCAAAACCGGGATTTTTGTTCATGTTGGGATAGGTGAATTCACCACCCATTTTAGAACCTATTTGAGTGGGGATTGGGATGTTCACTGGGGGTAGGGGGGTTTGACCCATGTGGGTCTGTTGTCTTTTTTGAGGTTGGACTGTTTCTGGTTCTAAAGGAAAGCAACAGGAAACTCACCATTATTTGTGTGTTTTTGGGGGGGTTCTCCTAAAACATGACCTCTGACCAACGGCAACATGTGTGTACCTGTTTGTGAGGGTACACTTTCTTGGTTCAAAGGGAAGCCAAAAGGAACGCGCCCATTTTGCGAGGTCTTTCATTTTGTGACTATGCAAGCCTTTTGGGTCAGTTTCCCAGTTGGTATGTCAATTTAGAAAGGGGTATGTACAACCACCCCAAAGCTCATTCTCCTTTTGATTCTCCTTGAGCCCGAAGTGCGGGGTCGCAAGAATCTCGAGGCGATCAAAGTCACCCAGGATTTCGAAACCCTTGGTGTTCGGGGGGTGCAACCCTTTTGAGGGACGCTGTGTCACAATTGTGTTGCAACACCCCCTCTTATTTCTTAGGGCTCTGAAATCCAACGTCAAACTGGGTTGGGCCAACCCCCGTTCAAACATGTTGAAGCTGGTTTAATACCTGTTCCTTAAGCCAACTGGCCAGGGTTTGGGAGTGGTTAAAACAAATGCTGCACCTTGATTTTCAGGCCCTCGAGTGACAAGCAGTTCCCTAGAGTGAGTTGACAGGAGCCATCGACGAGGAGATTACACAGCAGCTAGGGACTTAGTCGCTTGGGGCGAGTACTGCCGTTGAGAGTAATACGGAACCCCCAAAGTCGAGGTCCCACCAAAGGAGATTCCTCTATGCATGGTGTTGTTTGTCGTTCCATGCTCATCTGCAGGACGATATCCCTCAAACGTGTTTGTTAATGGATGGAGTTGATGCCGAGAGTGTGCAGACTAGAAGCGCAGGATTCCGCTTGCAAGAAAGGTCGGTAGAAAGATCGAGGGTGAAAAAGAGATAGAGTGAGTGAGAGAGAGAAATGGATTGAGAACTGGCAAGCAGACGGGCAGAACGGAGACAAAGACAGAGACAGAGACGGAGAGACGGAGAGGCAGACAGAGAGACAAACGGACAGACAGACAGACAGAGAGACAAACGGACAGACAGACAGACAGACAGACAGACAGGCAGACAGACAGGCAGCCAGGCAGCCAGGCAGACAGGCAGACAGGCAGACAGGCAGACAGGCAGACACAACCGGAGACACAGACAGACAGAGAGAGAGAGAGAGAGACACGCAAAGAAAGAGAGATAGAGAGAGACACACACAGACAGAGAGAGGTAGACAGAAAGCGGTAGACAGAAAGAGAGAGAGAGAGAGAGGGAGAGAGGAGAGAGACAGAGAGACAGAGAGTCTGAGGGAGACGAGAGGACAAAGATGACAAGACAACCGAAGAAGAGACAAAGAGAGAGAGACAGAGAGCGGGAGAAAGAGCGAGAGAAGTCCCTGAGGCTCAAACTCTGTGAAGAGTTGCGTCTCGCGGCGGAGGGGCAGAGCCGGGCTCCTGAGATCGGAACTGGCGAGGCTTCGCCCGTGCTTGCACCAAGTCCCAGAGTGATGAGCATTCTTTAGACTCCATCGACTTCAGTCACAGGGGAGCAGGAGCTCTAGGCTTTTCGGACACACTTCCGCAAAAAGGAAGCAGCGGTTGCGTCACTTCCGGAGACAGTTTGTGCCCTCAGCAACTGGCTTTCTTTTGAGCTATTAGCATTTGTGTTTGCTGTGGTTTCAGCTTTGGCTTCTGTTGGACCCGATTTTTGAATGAAAGGTCCCACACTGACAAGAGAGCTTGTTTTCTTGGCGACGTTGCAGTTCACGCGTCAACCTTTCAGGTCACCCTTATTTGGTGCTTTGCGATTTAGTAGCCGAACCTTGAATCTCTTGGAACTGTGTGTTTCCCACCGAGCGATTCGCAATCCAAAAGAGTGGGCCACATGTTCAGAACCTGCTCCGGGCCAACACTGAACCAAAGCCCAACGGCTGTAGAAATGTTTGCTGTACCTTTGCTTCCCACCGAAAACCATAAATGGGCGTCTCTTCTTTTAGGCCACCTCCAAACCGGCTGATCTTCCATTTTCTTCCATTTACTCAAGAATAGTTTGTTATTTTCCCTTGCTGGTTTTAAAAGGAATTTATCACTGCTGGACATATTTTGTATGTTTGCCAACAAGGGAAAACATGACTACTGGTTTATCACGACTGGTTTTTTTAGTCACTACTTCTATATTTTCCAGGGGCCTTGGCCAAATGGAAGTTTTGGTGTCCTCGTCGCCTAGTCGCCTGAGGCCAGCGCCTGACCAGCGATCTCAAGCGCTTCTCCACCATGAAGGCCGATCCATCCGGTTCCATTCGCCGCTGGCATGGCTTCTTTTTTTTTTTACCCGGGGGGTTGGCTGCGTTTTCCTGTTAACGGCGCAGTAAGATTCATTGGTTTCTGGTGACTTCATGGAATGACACCACTTTTTCCCTATCTGGGGTCTATGCTGCTGTAATTTTTAACGGGTGGATTCGGAGACCTGAAATTCAGAAAGCAGGGTGAGAGTTTGCTTGAAGGAAACCCAATTTTCCCAGAGCATCAAGAGCAAATACAGGTAATGCTGCTTCGAGACTATCAAAGTCCATAAACATATTGGGAAAAATTCAGTTGGATTGCCCAGAACCGTGGGTGATCTGCCTTCAGAATGGTGCGATTGATTTCGGGCGGCCTAAGGAGAGGCGCAAGTTGCGAGCCCCTCAAAAGGGACCCCTTTCAAGGCCCCCTTCGGAGCTTTGGTGGACATGGAAGTTACTTCAACTTGTATGTCCACCAATGAACCAATGTAGGAGATTCTTCAAACTGAACTGCCTGTCTTTACAGCCTGCAAGTCGCGCAATTAGAGAAAACAAATGGCAATGGGTGAGAATCGAGCCCCATATAGAAAGGTCCGCCCAAAACCATAAAAAGCACTTCTTGGCGCCGTTTACGTTTTGGACTACAATGTCTGGCGTTTGAACTTTGGTTTGTTGTGTTTGCTTCTTTCCGCTGTGAAGGAACCAAAGCGGGGTTGGAAACAAGGGCACAATCAAATGTCAGATGGGCTTCCTTTTTGGTTTCCCTTCGCAAAACGCCCCGGAAAAGGGTACCCATCCGTGTCACTCTAAAATAATTTTCAATTTCTATGGTGAGTACCAACCAACAAACCAACCAACCAACCAACCAACCAACCAACCAACCAACCAACCAACCAACCAACCAACCAGCCTTCCTTGTGCGTTGCGGGCATGGTGGTGCATTGCTGGGTTTTAGCTAAGCACTCACTCCCCCGCAACAAAAAGTTCCAAAACGACTCCCGGGATCAGCAGCAACCATCGGCGGTATCACTGTGTGGGGTCCCTTCTGTCTGACGGGTCGCCACCTTTTACGGGGGGGGGGTCATCAGGCGAGTGGTTAGCAACCGTGTCATGTGGCCAGAGCCTCCTTGCACTTGCAACCGTTGGGCCACAGCCATGGTCCTCTTCGTTCATGTGTTTTTCTTTGAAAGGGCATTCCAAGACACCGTGGGCTCTGGGGGTTCCATGTCAATCCGATCCGGATCGCCCCTTTGAGACCCTTCCGATGAGGCCAAGCTTGAAGACCTGCTTGATGCGGTGGGCTCCGATCGCCAGAAGGAGGCCGGCGCGGAGCAGCCGAAACGCTCGGTGCAGTAGAAGCAATATTTTCTTGGTGGATCCCAGGCCAGCCACTATAAGAAACTAGCATCTTTCCTAGGGTCGTTTGGGTTGGGAGATGGAGTCACATGGTGCAAACCATTTTGTATCCATGACTATGTGACCGGGCTCTTCGCAGCGTGAACCATATGAAGGGGGAGATGAGCCTGGTTGGGTCAACTCAACAGGCACCCTTTCGGTGGACAGTGGCATCTCGGTCAAGGACAACACCTCCTTTGGATGTCTTCGCGTTTCCGAGCCGGTCAGGGCTCCATTGTCGGAAGAAGCGTGCGGTAAACTCAGTTGGTGTCGTTTTTTGAGTCGGTACCCTTGTTAAGGTTGGTTTAAAGCAAAACCAACAAGGGGTCCCCCTATTTGACACATACCCAATTTGGACCAAGCTCTGCATGGAGAAACAGGGCCTGACCTTCCGCTCAAGGTCGGCGCATGGAAAACTTGGGGCTTGCTGAGACCCCGAGTTGCTTTAGGAACCTTCTTTTGGGGCCTACGGTTCTATCAGAACCGTTAGGGGTTCAATTACCCATTTTGACCAGTGCAAATTTGGTGACTGTATTCTATGTTGTTGCTGCTGCAAGACCCAGCCTGGCGTGTGTCTGTTTTTGAAGGTTTCTTTAGAATATCCAGGCTGTTTCGTATATGAATTTCTGACATGTCGACGGTTTGTAATCCATGGGAAGGGAAACACAGTGCCAAAGTGTCACCAGTGACCTGACATTGCAAAACCACTGGGCCGTTGGTAGAGGAGCCATTTTGGGACCCCTTTGAGTTGCATCTGGAAATTTGCAGAGCAAACCAAAAATTCCCGCCTCCGGTCCATTGCTTTCTTTCATGTGGAGACCTCAAGTGGTCCTGGGCGCCCTTTTCCTTTTCTCTTTTGCGGGGTTCCGTTCCCTTTAAGTAACGATCAGGTACTCCTTGGCTTAGATTGGAGGGATTTGAACCCCTTCTTTTTTGGAGGCGGTTGAGGTTCCCCCCAAGCTCGCCAAGCCATCGGCCTTTTCGACAGGTCCAGCAGCTCATGGCAGAGGCGGCGACCTTGGCGACGCGCACGCGCCACACGTTGAGCGACTGCCTGGAGGCCTTGCGAGCGCTTGGGTGGGGCTCCCGTTTTTTGCCGGTACTCCTTTTTGGTGCTCTGAAAGGAAACCAAAAGGAACCCCGAAACCATTTTGCAAGGGTCCCTCAAAGAGAAGAAGACACACTCCTATCAATTCACTTGTCCAAAGCCGACCTTCTCAACGTTTGATGCTTCCTTGTTGGACCATTTTCAGTAAAGGTCCCAAAAGGTGAGCTGTTATTGTGCAGCCGCCAAGAAGGGATGAGCAAGCGACCCTTGGACGCCTGAGAATCTGACTCCATTGGAAACTCTGCATCCAGGGCTTCCTGGCTGATCTGAACATCGAATTCTGAACACCAAGATTCAGATTGTCAGTTTGGCCCAGGATTTGTGTGTGGGCCAAAATCACAATCAGGTTTTACTCTACTTGAAAACCCCATGCTTCTCAATCTGTTGGCAAACTGGCAATCTGACTCTTTGGGTGTGTCTTTTTTCAGGCAGCCGCCTTTTTGGTAGGTTTTGAAGAAAAACCAAAGGGAGAACCGGCATTTTGGTGGGTCCCCTCAAAAAAGGACACATCGCTCACGCCATGCTCGCGGCGACCGATCCACCGATTCCCTTAGCGGAGCGCCCCATGCCGCCAGGTAGTGGAGAAGGGCATTGTCCCAGAGGCCGCTCGATGGAAGGCATTTGATCTAGGGCCCACTTGTTTTGGCTACTGGCTCGGACCTTCCAACCCGGTATTTTTGTGGAGATGTGAGCGTGGAATTGAATTAGGGACCCTTTGGTGGACATCATAGTGGTAATTCATGTCCACCAACCACTTCCAAGAAAATCCCTGTTGAAGTTCATGGCCGTGTGGGTGTTCCCGGTAACAAGCAGCAGATCTTCCGGCGCGAGGGCTTTCCTGCCAAGTTGTTTGTCACCCCGCAAGGACCTCGCAGGGTGGTTTGCGTGTTCCAGTGAATGGTGAGCCTAATTGTACTCTGGATTTCTTCTTTTTCATAAGAAAGTAGACAATCAGGGCTGCTCCATAATAAAGGCCATCTCGCAACACGTCTCAAGTCCATTTTCGTGGCTGGAAAGAAGGCATGCTCTAAATTTGTGGAGGGCCACTTTTGGTGGTTTGCATGTCAGCCCTGTTTTCGGATCAGGATCCTGAAAGTGCAACCGTCTCGGGTGCAGCTTGGGATTTGGAGCGTCAAGACCAAGTATCCGGCACGGAAGGTAAATCAGTTCCAACAACCCACGAGTTTGCCAAACATCAGGCAACGAATTGGAGGTTTGTTTTGGTGGCTTGGGGATTTGAAGCCCTTAGGGGTAAATGCACCTCCAACGAATCCAAACTACCAAATTGGGGGGAAGCTGAGGCTATGCATCCTTTGCTCGAAAATAGTTTTTTACCACCGGGAAACCAATGGTTTGGGGGAGTTCCCCTTTGAGACGCACCCGTGTGGCCACTTGGGATTGTTGCGCTCGTAGGTTGAGCAGGAGGAATCCTGAAGCCGCGAGCCCAAACGCTGAGCTGTGCGTCAAAACGCGGGAACCTGGCGCGGGCCAATTCAGAATGGACCGTCCCAGTTTTTGGATGTTTTGGGGAACCTGCAAAAGGCGAAAATCAGCTTGGAAGCGTGTTGAACATGAAGGGCGCAGTTTTGACATGGAGCCGAGACTTGCGCGTCACCGAATTCGGTGCAACTCGCCTGCCATTTCGAAATCGGCACTGTTGGCACAGGTTCCAAGCCTGGCGGATTTCCTTTCACCCACGGACCCGACAGACTGGTGCCGATTATCCAATGGCAGAATTCGTTTGCAGCTATTCCGTGTCACCCCTTGCGTCCAAAGTTGCTGCTTGCCCACTTTTGCTGGCAGGCGAGCATGTGACGTATGGCGGCACGCCAGAAATTCAGCGAAAAGTGCCTGCATTGTCTCTGTTTCTGCATGTGCGTGCTCGCGCGTGTGCACGTGCGTGTTTGTAGGAATTGGATTAACGGCCAGGTTCTGCAGCACAAGCGTAATCCCTCCGAAGTGATTGGTGGTTTGGAGATAGGGTAAACGGGACCCCATCCCTGGAAATCCTCCAAACTTGCCATCGTCGCTCCGGGTCCAAATCTTGCTTCGCCTTTTTTTTCTCGCATGTCCCATTTCGCCGTTTCAGAGCATCGCCTGCTTTTGCGCGCGAGGCGGCGGCGCCCCACTTCCGCAGCAGTTGCAGAGCGAGCCCAAGTTCCGGTCAGAGCGGGGCCCCCGGGGAACTGGTTGCCGCAAGGTGAGCCAAGGACTGGGAGTCCAACAAGTGTTTGGCACTCCGGAACCATGTCATTGTGCACCTAGGCTTCGACAAAGTAAAGGCCCTAAGCAGTACATAAATGTACGTTTTGCGGGAGATCAACGGCGAATCAAGCAGGAGATCTGCGAAATGGTTGGCGTCCGCGTGCAAGAAGGCCCATGTACTAGGCGTTTCTCACCCAAAAGGGAAAGAGCCACGGGTGGATTCCGCCGTCTTGACAGTCAACTCGTTCGGCCCTCCCTTCTTGTGTTGTGAGGGTGAGCAAACATGGGGTCCTTCCAAAGTTGAGCCGTTTAAGGGCAAGAAGTGTCATTTCACAGCATGTGTGTCTTCGATAGTCGCATGATTGAATCGTCATACTCTTCCGCTATCAAGACAACTCAATTCCTGAGTTGCTGGACTGTATACTATTTGGGAAGACCATTTTAGTTGCAAACAACAAGTGTGGTTACCTTTTTTGACCAATCTACTCAGGAAGTGAGTCCATGTTCCTGAAAAGTGATGCTTCCAAGTTCTCTTTTCTCCTAGCAACCTCTTGGATGTGGATTTAAACTTGTGAGCAGATTTCTCTTCACTTATCTGACCTTGATTTGCCAACAAAATGTTTGTGCACGTAGCGACTGTTGGTTTGCGATCTCAGATTGAGCTGTCATAACTCAATCGGATCAACTTATGTACAGAGTTGCAATCAAGAAGAATGCATCGGACTTGACACACCCATATTGCTGTTGTTCAAACTGGGGATTCATGTTGATGTCCCTTTTCAGGCTCTTCCCAAACGGGTCTCGTTGTGTTTGGGACACGTACCATTTGAAACCGTTCTCTGCGTTGGGCATGTGACTCCGGAGCTCAAGCTGGCTCGAGCGTTTCTGAAGATTAGGCGTGCGGCGAAGAGACCACAAAGCCAGCGACAATTCTGAAGGCAAGATAGACAAGTGGCAGGACACAGTTTTTTGTTTGGTACAGGCTTCCCAGTCAGCCTGTTTCACAGCTGGTTTTCACGTCTTGCAGCGCACTTGCGACTTGGCCGTACATGCGGGCCCCACGTCTCCTGGCGCTCGTCGTGCTGGTGCCTGCCTCGGTGCAGTCACCATGGATAGAGTCGGGATCAGCCCAAGACGGGGGAAGATCTTACAGAAGCAGTTCACACAGGAGAACAATACCTTTCAATCAAGAAGCGAAAAAAATCAATTAAGCCAAAACAACAACGTGAGATCCACTGGGGGAGTCGAAGAACGGAGAGTTCTCAGGGACCGGGGACCCCGTTGAAAGGAGCCACGCTCGAGGTCTCTGGCCCGTGCTTCATGCCGCGCCTTCTGTGCCTGCACGGCAAGGGCTGCTCGTCATGGATTCACCTCGTTTCGAAGCCCCAAGGCCCTAATCTACATTGGACAAAAGTGTCTTTGTGTCCAGGAAACTTAAGCAAATGGAGGGGAGCGGGTGGGGTCCTCTCACAAGACACCCCTTATATGGGCATACAAATCCCTACCATCTACCTTTCACTCCAAAAAGGGTGCCACACAACACAAGCACATCCATGTCTCCTTCATACAGCACCCCCAGCAAGAAACCCAATCACGATTTCCGCCAAAGGGGATGTGCAAATCACCCCATACTGTACATGTGGGTGGACAAAAACCTGCACCAACTAAGACATCCTGGAATGGTTCGACAATGGTTTCAACCATGGCTTCGAGGTGGCGCGAAATGAATTTTGCAACCATCCCCACACACACAGTAGGCCCCTCAAAAAACATGGCTCTTAATTTTGATCAGGGACCCTTCGGTGGACATAGTTTAGGTGGGGGTTTATGTCTACCAACCACTTAGGGGGTAAAATTCCTAGCCATCATTAGCCATATGTTTTTCCCCGGGTTTCGTCCGCGAAGCTCGGAGCGAGGTAGCAGCGGTGCACTGCTCCAGGAGCGGTTGAAGCCTTTGGCGACCCAGGCGGAGTTGGCAGCTCGGAGAGGCTCTCCGGGCTCTGTGTGGAGAGGGCAGAGGGTTCGGATCGAATTCTCAGTTCACCAGGCAAAAAAGATATCATTTTTTGCTGGGGTCCGATTTTTTCAGCCTAGTTTAGGGTCCAAGGGCTAGGGCATGTTGCTGCTTATGACTGCCTGAGTGTATCTCATGAGTCGTATGCACTCGACCTTCGGCTGAAGAGCTTTAGACCGCTGGGGACGATTTAAAGTCACATCAACGATCTTTCCTTGCAGTTTGTGTGTCCCAAGGCTTGAACCCTTGCAAACGCTTCGGATTCCCTTCAACACACCGTTCAAAACAGGCTCCCTCAACTGACACTCGTTTGTGTCTCAGGCTCGAGCTTGGCAACTCGAATTGACGCAGTGCCTTTCTGCGCCATGAAGAGAGAGAGAGAGAGAGAGCTTCCTGTGCCATGAAGGTGGATGTTCTCTTACCCAGCGGAGCCGGCTGCTCCGTTGAAGTCTCACCAGCGACGCTCGTCAGCGAGCTGAGGGCTGCAGCGCAGCAGCATTTCCAGCGCCGCTTGAAGCTCACGGCAAAAGGCCGGCAGCTGGATTTGACAGCCACACTCAGTGAGGCGGGGCTGTGTGATGGGGACGTGGTGGATGCGGTTGTGAACCTTGGCAGACTGGCTGCAAACGATCAGGCGTTTGCTTGGCATGGCCATGGGGGCGAGGTTGTGACCTGGGGTGATCCAAAATATGGCGGAGACAGCAGCCAGGTGCAAGAGCAACTGAGGAACGTCCAGCACATTCAAGCAACTCGCCGAGGTGCTTTTGCTGCCATTCTTGAGTCTGGGGCAGTTGTGACCTGGGGTAATATAAACTGGGGCGGAGACAGCCGCCAGGTGAAAAAGCAGCTGAGGAGCGTCCAGCACATCCAAGCAACTATCTGGGCTTTTGCTGCCATTCTTGAATCTGGGGCTGTTGTGACCTGGGGTGATCGAGACTGGGGCGGAGACAGCAGCCGGGTGCAAGAGCAGCTGAGAAACGTCCAGAGCATCCAAGCAAACCCTGGTGGAGCTTTCGCTGCCATTCTTGAGTCCGGGGCTGTTGTGACCTGGGGTCGTGCAGACTTCGGCGGAGACAGCAGCCAGGTGCAAGAGCAGCTGAAAAATGTCCAGTGCATCCAAGCAACCGGCGGTGCTTTTGCTGCCATTCTTGAATCTGGAAATGTTGTGACCTGGGGTCATCCAGACTTCGGCGGAGACAGCAGCCGGGTGCAAGAGCAGCTGAGAAACGTCCAGAGCATCCAAGCATACCCTGGTGGAGCTTTCGCTGCCATTCTTGAGTCCGGGGCTGTTGTGACCTGGGGTAGTGCGGACGTGGGCGGAGACAGCAGCCAGGTGCAAGAGCAGCTGAAAAATGTCCAGTGCATCCAAGCAACCGCCGGTGCTTTTGCTGCCATTCTTGAATCTGGAAATGTTGTGACCTGGGGTCATCCAGACTTCGGCGGAGACAGCAGCCAGGTGCAAGAGCAGCTGAGGAAAGTGCAGTGCATCCAAGCAACCGGCGGTGCTTTTGCTGCCATTCTTGAATCTGGAAATGTTGTGACCTGGGGTCATCCAGACTTCGGCGGAGACAGCAGCCAGGTGCAAGAGCAGCTGAGGAAGGTCCAGCACATACAAGCAACAGAGTTTGCTTTTGCAGCCATTCTTGAATCGGGGGCTGTTGTGACCTGGGGTGATCGAGACACGGGCGGAGACAGCAGCGAGGTGCAAGAGCAGCTGAGAAACGTCCAGAGCATCCAAGCAAACGCTGGTGAAGCTTTCGCTGCCATTCTTGAGTCCGGGGCTGTTGTGACCTGGGGTCGTGCAGACGGGGGAGGAGACAGCAGTCGGGTGCAAGAGCAGCTGCGCTTGAATCTGGGCCTCATGTAACATGGATGACACAAATCCGAAAGGGACAAAAGGAAGCCGGGGCAAGCAGGCAACTGTTTTCACCTTTCAGTGCCCCTTTTTTGGTGGAGTGGCCCCAAAAAGGTGGCTATGAATTGCAAGAGGAAACCACCTCGAAAGTGGTTGGTGGACATGAATCCCCAGCTAAATAGCGTCCGCCTGGATCCTCCAACTACCCTTCAAAAAATGGATTGCACCAGCCATCATTTTGGGTCCAGGCACCCGCTAAGATTCACCTGGTGATCAACCAAATCCAACTTCACGGTTTTGGCTCTTCCGGCTCAGTTGCTACCATTCAAGCCATGCTTGGGTTCATTGGTAAAATCATGGGGCCAGTGGGTGTGGTCAGCTTTTTGAGGCCACCCTTCTCAGCTTTGTTTGACTGAAAGTTGAAAAGAAGATATCCAATTTCAGCGGGATTTTGAGAGACCGGCCGAGGTCTGTGTCGATGCTCCGCACCCCCTGGGCGGCGGTTATGCAGCCTGGATCAAATGGGAAGAGTTGTAAACAGGAGCGTTATATATATATAGCAAGGTTATTTGGTTGCAGAAGGGAACATTGTGTAAAGCTAGTGACCACTCATATTCTTTTACATAGTCCTTGGCAGATGATTTTATATTAGACATAAGTAGTTGCTGTTAGTTTTCTAAACCGCCAAAATCCGCCAAACATGGTAGGGCTCCTTAAAAGATACATTTTGCCCATTTGAAACATGGCTTGTTCCACCAAAACAAAGGGAAACCACCATTTACAAGGCAATGTTCAGGTGTATAATGTAAAGATCCCTGCATGGGTGGTTCCTTTTGGTTACCATTTTAACCAGACAAAACGGGAACGACACACCCGAATGTTGCGACAGATATACTGATTCAGAGCTATACCTCTTTGTTTGGCCGTTTCACCTGGTGTAAAGGGAACTCAAAAGGAAAGCCATTTGTTAGGTTCCCCATTCCGATACATGTCCACTGCGAAAGTTGTTTTTTGGTACCACATGTCAGAGGGCTGGGAAGACTGCTGTAAAGCGGGGAGGGGTCAAAGAAGTTGCTTTTGAGATTCCATGTGAATTTGCCGGGGGTAGTGATGCTTTGGTCCAAACTGAAAGAATTTCCCGTGGCTGTGCTGTGTGCGAGAAATTTGTGCCGATCGAGGCAAGCCAGGCAACGATAAAACGTGTGAGGCACACAACCCGGGATGAAGGGTAGTAACAAAGAATCCCAACCATATTAGAATGTGTATATATGTATACACTCACACGTCAACTGTTAGATTCTTTACATGGTTTGGGGCAGAGCATTCTAATACCAGGTTTTGATTGTGACTCTTTTGTGCAAGACAAACAATCTATGCAGGGATCTTAGCTGCACATTTGTCCAGCCAGTTGGGGATAGGCCAGCTGTACCAAGTTGTTTAGTGGGTCCACCACTAGCCCCTTCCCCACACAAGAACCAATCAAGCCCCAAATACGGTAGCTTCCAAAGAAATGGTCCACCCAACAATAAGGAGCCTTTTCTTGCTGGTGCTCAGCAGGGAATGAAGGAATGACCAAAAAATCAACCATCCCTTGTGGTTTCCTTTAAGGGAATCCCCAGGTTCATTGGACTACATTCCCCACTGAGCATCCGCAAGTTGCCGGTCACCGGTTGCAACCGGTGTCGAGTCCTGAGGCTTGGTGGCACCTGCCCCCTGGCGAGCGGTCCTTCACCACTCCGGTGTTTGCAGCTCGGACTTGGAGTCCCAAAAATGGTAAAACCGGTTTGGTTTTCTCCTTTTTCACCGCTGGTTTTTACGGTGTTCCTTTTTCTTTTAACGCGGGCCCATTTGGGCTTGTCTCAAAATAGCGTGGATGGACAAATCTGCTTCGCACCAGTTGGTAGCTGGCTTCTCCCAGTAATTGTATGGAGTCTGAACCATCTCTAGTGTGTGCGGGATTTTGTCCATCCACAGCAGAGGGGGCCCTTAAAGGTGGTTGGCTTCAAAAAAGCAAGTGATACGGGGTATCCTGTTTGGGCGTTGTTTCAAAGGAAAGGCAAAAGGAAACCGTGTGTTCCTTTTGGGAGCCCCAAGATGGGCTTCGGTGTCCTTTGGTTTCCCTCAAAACGACCCTGAGCGGTTTGAACATTTGGCACCCAAAATAACTTCTGTTCCATTAGGAACAACCTTCCCTACTTGGGTGTTCGTGGCCAAGTTAGTATATAAGTTGTTGGTCACCTAGGTTGTAACCCTAAGTACCCGGTTCAGTGGGGTTCACCTTGTTCGGGGGGTATACGGCGAAACACTTACCAACTTGGCAGCAATCACCCAACAAAGACCCAAGTATGATCAGTTGAGCCACATTCAAAACCCGAGTAAGTGAAGGTAAGGGACAGTCCCAAGCAGACTTAGGTGCGGCCGCCTTTGCAGTTCTTTACACCCCCACACACTCCCACACCCCCACCCCCACCCCCCCCACACCTTGGTTTGGGCAGACCGTTTTAATACCGACTCGGGTGCTGTCTGACCTCGGCTAAGGAGGGCTGGCAAGAGACGCTGGAGCACATCCGCCGCGTCTGGAAGGACCAAGGGCCTTTCGACGGCATCCTGGGTTTTTCTCAAGGCGCGGGTCGCCCGTTGCGCGCCCGGGTTTCCCTTGCGGGGCTTCCCGGCTTCAAGCTCAAACTTGGCTGTGGTTATCCAAACCCATGGGATCCCATTTTGTGAATTCACCACCCATTTTGGGATTGGGATGTTCACTGGGGGTACGATTTGGCGTTTGACCCCTGGCCACTTTGGGAGGGTTCCCTGTATAGCGAGCAAGCAGATGGGAGAGGTACTGGGCTTCCGGCCTGAGATCCAACAGCCTCAACAGCGAGACATTTGGGTTCTGCGGACTGCCACTTTGGCCACGTGCCAGGGACTTCGGAGCTAGTGGTGTGTTGCCATGCTGAGTTGTGTTGGCTAAGTCACGGCTAGGATGTTGTATTGTTGGCCTACGTTTATCGTGTGTTTCCATCGATCGCGTGTCATTCTCTGTGACTGTGTGTTTTGGAGTTCTTCTGGCCAAGTCTTGATAAGTTAATACTCAGTTGCCCAAAGCCCCAAAAGGCAGCCTTTGACCTTTGGTGTTCCTGTTTTGGTCCATATTTGGCGAAGGTCACAGTGGCCTTTGATTTCCAGATCCTGTTGACACATGAGAATGGAAGCCATGCAATGGCTGAAGGTACGTTTCCCCTTGTCGTCGCTCTCCAGTTTGACTGCTCCGTCCCTTTGCCCCGGCATAAACTTCAAAAATACCGACTTGCATTCACTCACAACGATGGGTGTCACTTTTTGCCGGGGGGGCAGTTGCCCCTTTCTTGTCTTCCACCAGGGTCGCCGGTCGGCTCGCTTCAAACCACCTCGACAGGCGCGATCCTGCTGGCGGCGCTGGTGGCATTGGGTGAGATGAAGGAAGGCAGGCCTCTGGCATCTTGGATCAATGGATTTCCAGTCAGCTGCATGCACCTTGAGGGTTTCATGTCCAAAGTCGACTTGTTAACCTTTTGGTTTTCCCTTTTTGGTCCACTGATAGAAAAGGTCCCAAAAGATAAAACTGTTATGTTGGGCCAACTGAGTTTAACATGAATACATCTAGGTGTGTCTTGTTTGAGGGTACCCTTTTTTGGGGTTGAAGGGATGCCAACAGGAAGCCAATAATCTTGAAGCTTCCCGTATTTTGAGAAGAACCCATATTCAAATCAGTGCGTGGTTGAGCAGGCAAGTGAAGCCCCCGGCGCCGCAAGGTCTATTTTGCAATCCGTTTGTTTGGGGCATTGGCACGGGTGTTTTTTTTGTGGCTTACTTGATGCTTTGGCAGGTCTAGATTGTTACTCCAACAAGATCTGGGACTGCTCACATTGGGGAACAGCCGACAGGTGGCCGGAACCCTGAGACGGACCGCATCTCAGGTGACCAGGGCCATCTATTTTTCCAAAGGGTCACCCAGCATCGCACCGGAAATTGGGATGCCTCCTTGGCCACCTCTTCCAGAGCTGTGGCCTGTTCTTATGGCCAGGCGCATGCACATGCATGCTTGCACAAGAGGCCATTGCCTCTTGGGACTGACAAACGCGCAGGCACACCCAGTTTTGCACGGCACATGGAGACACACGCATACACGCACAAACCACTTTCTACAAAAGTTCCATATTCAACGGGCAAAAGGGACAACGAGCCCTCGCGCACACGGATGTTTGGTCCATTTGCGCGGGGAGTTAGGCAAGCTGCCGGCACCTGGTGCTTTGCGGCGCGGCAGTTCCTGGTCCGCCACCTGGCAGCCGGAGGCTTCGCTTTTTAGGACATGATCATGACTGTTGACACGTCATTGTAAATACAAGCGTATGTCTTGACCATTTAACAACAGAACTCGCACAATGAGGAATAAACCGAAAAATAAATGGAACTTCACATCTCGTAAAAACACACAACTTCACAGTCTTTAGGCCGATCCTAGCGAGGTTTAAGCGCGAGATGGCCGAGCTGATGGCTGACCCAGGCCCTGATTCTTCCATCGGGTGGCCTGGGGGAGAGGGACGGAGGCAAAGTCCTGGGAGCAAGGGAAAAAATGACTAAAACGTGCAGTCCCCTGGTGGCTTATTTTTGACCCACACCCATATGGTGTGAACGAAAAGAGCCCCGCTGGGCTAACCACCAGTCCGGGAGGGGGGGGGGCGAAGATGGAGCCCACCATAGTAATTCTTGAGGACCTCATTCAGGTTCCATTTCAGTAAATGGGAGGGTAATGGTCTAAATCTAGAAAGTTTCTTCTTTCCTTTGTCATTCAATCTGAGAAGCACTCCGTTGCGCCGCTGCGCCGTGCAGGCGCTCGGGGCTTCCAAGCCCTCCACACCGTGGGGCGCCAGGATGACATCAACCCGCCCGAAGGTGCGCGGGAGGCGCGGATTTCGGGGCATCGGCAGATGTGAGTTGCGAAGGCGTATAGCTACGAGGACTATACATAGAATATACACGTGTATATATATATATATATATATACATATAGATTGATGCACGTAGATAAATGATGTATACAACCATGGATATTGCATTTTTTAAATAATAAATGTATCTATGTGTACACATAAAGGCACACACACACATACTACACATATTCCTTTACCTTTTCTTGTTGACTGCATTTAGTTTTCATCGCTTCGCTTGGCGCAGGTTGCTGCTGCGCTGGGTGGAAAGGTCCTTGAATTCGAGGGCGGCCACGATGTGCCGTTGGACGAGGCGCCAGCTCATGGGTTGGCTGTTTGGAGCGGTCAACATGAAAATGGCTGTGGGTCAAAACCCAGGAAACCCCTGGTGAACATCAAAATAAGTGGCAAATGGATCTTCATCCACCCCAAAATGGAGTCATGGCCATATGGGTGCGTCTCAAGATCTCAAGCGGGCCCCTTCCAGGGGCTTGGTTCCCTTTTCGGTGTCCATGTAAAGCCAGCAAAAAAGGGGTCCCCCATTTTGGGACAGACGCATATCATGGCTTAGTGTGACCCCAAAGGACCCCACAGGACCTTTCGGAAGTAATCCAGTTTTCCATCAATCCTACAAAAGGTTAAACCTTTGCTCAGGGAGGTGAGAGCCAGGGATCTTTGGCGCAACTCAAATCTTTGCTCAGAGGTGTCTTCCAGGTTTTTGGAATGCAGGGGTTTCCCCCGTCTCTACCAATGGCGGACTTCATGGGGCTTGTTTTGTCTGAGGCAGTTCCAGCATTCTTGCAGTGCTTGTGAGGGAACACTGCGGGCAAAACGCGAGATGTGAACTGGGATGCTTAGGGAAAGATCAAAGAAGGTACGGATGAGTGCATAACGAAAGAAGCCCAAGCAGAACCAGAACCCAAGCAAGATTCGTTCTATTGATTGTTAGTTCGACCCGAGTGAATCCACATATTTATGTCTTCCTTTCGGAAAATTGTATCCGGGCTAGCAAACCTGTTTGCTTTGGCCAAAGACCAACACAATTACGGGCCACTTGACCTTGGGCAAACGCGAACCCCCAATATCCTACCAAATATCCTACGCGAAGGTCGGGCGGAACTATCACTTCTCCGGAACCCACCCTTTCCCTTTAGGTGGCACACGGGGGTTCTGGACCGAGGCCTGTCAGCTTCCGTACAGACCGAAAGCAGCTACGCCTGTCTTGTTCCTCTTGATCCTTTGTGTTTGGTGGCATGATACATGCCGATCCAAATGATTGGTCTCATGTTTTTGTTTTGTTTGTGAGGGGGTTCACTTCAGATGCAAGTCAACTCCCCCCCCAAAAAAAAGGCTGGCCCGTGCTTTCCCATGGCGCTCGGCTGGTTTTTGTTCTGAGCGGCTCCGCTCTCAGCGCAGGCGGCTTTGGGCGCTTACCGCGACCTCCTGTCGTGAGATTCAACGCGCAGAAAAGGGCGGGGCGCGAATCCGAGCGGTGCCTGGCCGGTACGGCCCAGAGAGGCGCAGGCACAAAATGGCACCTGTCGGATTTGCTTAAAGGACTTTCTTGGTTTGCAAAGGGAAACCACAAGCACCAACCAGTTTAGGGGAATCGCGGCTGTGCACATCAGCCGGGTGCAAATTGGCATGAACCTTGATAATTTTTGCAGGTGCATGTTATATATCGGTGTTGTGTGCCCCTCTATCGAGTTGTACCGTTGTTATTTGCCGGATGCGCAAGTGTGGCTATGAATTTCAAGAGTGGGAACCACCAAACACAAGTGGTTGGTGGACATGAATTACCACCGAAGTATGATATCCACCAAAGGGTTCCTCATTGAAATGAACACCCGTATCAAACTGTAACCTTGGAAGCGATCTTCGATTCGCACTGCAGGTTATGACGGCGCTCGCTGCTACAATAGTTTCTATGCAAGCGCGTGAGCTTCATGTACGGCAATGTACAGATTCCGGACTGGCCTCCAGTAACTTTCGTTTGCATTTGCTGAGTTGTGTGTTGTGGTTGTTGATCCGGCAGATTGAAGCAGGCAGGACAACTTGTGTGTTAGCAAGTCCAGCACAGCATGCACTGCACAGCATGCGTTACTAAGCCAAAGCACAACCTTGCGCCTGTGGACTCTAAACTGGCCGGCATGGCGGCATCGAGGTCAGAACCGCTAGGTCTTCATCCCAAGTATTTGAAGCGACGCAAGGCGGGAAGACCTGAAAGGGCATCATGTGTAGAGAAGATTTCCTTGCTTAGGGGGCCCGTATGGAAAATAACAGCAAGCTGTCTTTCTGCAGTGCTGAGCGAAGACCCAAAGACACCCTGCTTTGCCGAAGCAGAGCAGATGCAGGGAAAAGATGTACTGTTGACCCAGGATGTATAAACCTCTGGTTGATGAATAGGGGGTGTCCGATCTTACCAGAACTGCTGCACTTTGGGCGGAACTCTTCTACTATGCATCCACCAGGTTGATTAATCCGGGTCAACACTACAAAGAGCGTGCTGTTGAGACATGAGCAGCGCCCAAAATCTCTCCTGCCCACTTTAGTAAAGGGCTCTACGTACTGCCTGGTCTAGTGTGGCTGAGTGTTTGGCATATTTATACCTTTCACAGGGCAGAATCAGTGTCAATGGGATTTTGGGCGCTGGTCACATGGAATGACAGTTGTGCATGCCATGCGTAAATTCATGTGCATACTTAGAAGAAACAGAGAAGAGGATCTTCAGCGGGGGCCCAAGGGCCATTGGTTTCTGTGATGGGAACACCCCCCACAAATGGTTGGTAGACACAAATTGCCTTGACTTCCATTTGCTTAAGAATATTTGTTATGTTCCCCTGTTGGTTTTAAAATAGATCTTTCACTACTGGAAGTATTTGTTTTTTTTCCAGAGGTCTTAACCCAATGGAAGTTGAGCATTATGTCCAACAAAGTCACCCCAAGTAGAATTCACATCCGCCAGGAGCTTTGGTTTGCTGTAGGTATCTTTAAGGGTCCTGTCACATGACTGTCGGTTGGCTCTGAGTGCAAGGCATCTATTGCAAGAATCGCAAGAACTGCAAGCTGTAAAAGTGCCGTTCCAGCAAACACCAAATCGCACCAAGCCCCGCACACACACACACAGATCGAGGGCGCAGAGCACAGTCCTTGAGCCTGAATGCCGGAGAATCCGCAATGCCTGGCCAACATGTTTGGAGAGACCGAGCGCGAGCCCTCCCCGTTTCGTGCTGGTTCTCAGCTTGGAGCCATTGGAAAGCCGGGATGAACTCTGTCAATCCTTTTTAGTTTTCAGGCGATGGCACGCCTCCAGTTTCTGATCTTCCAGGTACCCTCCCACATGTGCCACGTTAATGGGAGGAAGCAAGGATATTGCGGAAAGCTGGTTGATTTTCTTCTGGCTGATCGCCTTTAGGAGAACCTGCAAGTTTGAGGTCGACCGAATTTGACCGGATCTGGTTCCCTTTTGGCAACCATGTTTGTGGCCCAAGATGAAATTAATCCGTTTTCGTCCCAGCCAGGGCAGCTGAGTTGAAACATGTGTTTTTTTGTTTCCCGGGTTTCCTCATTTCCCGGTGCAAACTTCGGGACCGAGTGTTTCTCCGATTGAACATTTCGGCCAGGGCTAGAGACTTGGCGGTGATCCTCGGGGACATTATCCGGAAGGGCCGCTGCCGGGACGCCAACACCAAGTTCTTGCGGCTTTATTTGTGCTTAAACGGTTGTTGTTGTTTTTGTGTGTGTGTGTGTGGGTGGGTGGGTGGGTGGGCGGGTGGGTGGGCGGGTGGGTGGGTGTGTGTGTGTGTGTGTGTGTGTCTGTTCCTTTGTTTGTACTTTGTCTGTTTGTTTGTTGTGTTCTTTGGTGTTGTTCTCGTAGTTAGTTGATGTGTCGAGTTCTGCCACGCTTCTGCCTGCTTCTATTCCCCTCCAGTTTTTATCCGTTTCTTGGCTTCTTCCAGTATATTCTCAAGGAAAGCAGACTCATTTCGTTCCAGTACTTCGGAACTATCTCTTGATAAGCCGTTATAAGCTGGCCAATGGGTCTTGAGTGCTGCTCAAATTGTGCTGTCGAGATACCCATCTGCTTGGGATGGTCATGGATTCCCGAATTAGGATCTTAGACCTATCATGGAGCCGCAAAAAAGAGTTGTGACCATGGCACACGTGTTGCCGTTGTGTTTTTCTTGTCACTGTTGTTGTGCTCATTGTTCTTTGGCCTGTTAAGGGACCATACAAATTCAATCATCGTTTGTTTGCTTAAGGAGCCATAAGAAATGAAACGTGGCCGGAGGGATTGTATTCTTGCAAGGCATGTCGGGCTTCCTAGCTCTTACCATTGTGACCCAACAGATTAGCTCCTAGAGATGGAAAAGGAGAGATGAACAGTGCTTGTTGGCTGGTTGCAGAGACTCATTTGCCCACTCCTCTCGTCCCTCTGCTCCAATTCGCATTTTCGGGAGGTTAGACACGTGATCAGTGTCCCAAAGATGAAGACCGTAAGGTAGAAACTGCAGGTGGACGATATCAACTCAGCTCACGGATCGCTAATAAGGGTTAACTCTCCTCCCCATGGAATATGTTCCAGCAAATATTAAAGACTTCACGAGTTGTCATGCGCCTTTGTCTTTTAATTTTAATGTCTATGTTCTATTTTGAGGAGGTGTTTTTGTTATTTTGAATATCAGTGTTTAAATATATATATATATATATATATATTGGCTTTGCTTATTTTGTTGCTGATTTCTTATATTCATGTGTTGTTTATCCCTTTCTATTTTAGACTGTTCTTTCTAAGTCTTCAGAATGGTAGCCGGGATAAGGGGAGAGTGCTGGACAGAGGGCAGCCTCGCCCAACAGATGCGACTAAGTACAATTTGGGGACTCATATCCTATCTGTTCATGTGGAACATATTGCCTCTCTTCATCAATCAAAATCTAGACATTGTTCCTTTCCATTCAATGTTAGGTTCCTTTCAGAACATTATATATCATTATATCTCCATGTGTTTCTGTCCTCATTAGCCATGTATTCTATGATCTATACGTTGATGTTCTTATTTCTCGCTATATTGTTCCACTTTTGCTGAATGAGTGTTTCTTGTCATGAAATGCGCATTCTCCCTTTGATGCATATGCAGCGCTCAATATGTTCAGTCGGGACGGGAAGGCAAATGAAACACCCGAACAATCGCCAAGGCCTATGTTGGGACGAGCCTGGATGTTCAATTTGGCGCTCATGTACTTGTTTTGTTCGGTTGGTTCGCAAAAGTATCTCGTCATGAGATAATAGCTTCCCCAAATTACCTCCCCCTTTTCCTTTTTTGCTTTTTTGGGGTCCCCTTTGTTTTCCACTAACCAGGCAAAAGACATATTTTTTGCTGGGGTCCTAATTCCAGCCAAGATAAGTATGTTACAGTATGTTATGTTCATTCTTGTGGTGTGGCCCTTGGTCCCAGGTCCGGAAGTCCTGGTGGTCTACACCTGCGGCCACACCTGCCAGGCAGAGGCCGGAAAGCGAAAGCGGGTTGGATGGAGCTGAGCCGTTTGTGCATCCCCCTGCGCATTTCCCCTACGGGTGAGGTGGACCTCCCGACATTGGTTTAGCGGTTGCTCCAACCCCACCCCCGAAACAAACAAACAAAAACACACACACACACACAGGTGGGTTTGTTTAAATAAGCCACGGCTTCATGGTTCACTTGTAAGGTAGCCTTTTTGATTACAGCTGAAGGAACCCTTCCTCGTAAGGTAGCCATATGGGTCGTCTCAAGGGCTGCAGCTTTTGATAGGCCTTCGACTTTCAACGACCTTTTGTCCCTTGGCAACTGTTTGTAGCTGTTATTTCTGCGTCCCAGGGTGTTCAACAAAGGCAAGGGTTCCGGTGTTCGTGTTGCTTGAGGGTGACCTTTTTTGGGGTTGGAGTTAACAGTACCTTTCTGGGGATTATGATAAGTAAGGCTTTTATGAGGCTCAGTCGAGTTTTGCAGTAGCCTATGGTCTACATTGGAGTTTGCATGGGGCAACTAACTTCTCTACAAAAAGCAGGGAACTCGCCAAAAAGTCCCATGCCTCTTTGGGAAACAAGTAACCTTGACCGCTCTGGGAACCAAACAGGGTGTTTGTATGTGTGTGCCCCGTTTGTAAGAGACCAAAGGGAAAAGTCCAACCGGAAGAACTGGGAGAGTGAGCGATATTGACTCAGGAATCACCGAGAAGGATGCCATCGAACAGCTGGGTTGTAGTCAACTAAGATGAGTTGCAGTGTGGATCAACTCTTGTTGATGAATAAAGGACTCAAAGCTTTTGGGGGGCTGTGGGGTGCTTACGGGTCCCATTATTTCGTCACACTCCTAAGGGGTGTCTTGCAACGTGATCCCTTAGATGCGTTGGACCTCCCGATTCAACCAGGTTATGAATCAACGTCGCAACATCTGCCACGGTCAAAGGATGGTTCTTTGCACCTGGGCTAGGCATGGGGATCTCCTGTCTTTTTTCCCTAGGGCTGTTTTTTTTTCACTAGTTCTGGTCCCTGGTTTGTTAATTGGTTGGTTGGTTGGTTGGCCGCATCCCCGGCATCACCAGCCTCACTCCTGGGGCCGCCGATTGGATCTGATTTATTGGCTGGCTTAGATCTTCGTGAGGGTGGGTCTTGCGGTGGTTTGGGGTTGATTTAGGCAAAGCGAAGGGCTGACATCCAGGCTGCTGTTGGGGGGGGTTAGGGTTGACTTTGAGTGGGGTTGGGTTGGTTTGGAGCTGATTTGTGTTAGGTGCTGCTGGTTTAGCAGCGGCTTTAGGGTTGCTTGAGGGCGTGGTTAAGTGAGTTTTGGGCGAGTTTTGGTGGTTTGGGCGAGTTTTGGTGGTTGTCAGCCCTTCGCTTCGCCTAAATCAACCCCAGCCAAAACCCCCCTAACTTAAACCAGACCCCAGCACCTCCCAACTGCCATAAAATCAGAGCCAATAGGCAACCCCAGGGCCAAGTGATGCTGGTGATGCTGGAGATGTTGCCAGCCCTGCGGATAAGAAACAACAAGTTACCCCAGGCATGGGTTTCTTTTGCCTGGAGAGCGATTGGTTTAAACAAATCCCAGCCGCCCTGTGACAGGCGCGCTGTCCATTTTTTCGCGCCAGTCAGCCTCCGATCCCTGGACTTTACTCACTGTTGGTTGGGTTTGGATCATTCATCAGTCCTTGCTCCGATCTGATCCCAGCGGAAGTGAGTGCTGGCGCTTCGGGGGGAAGTCGGCGCTGAACGCCATGGCTGCCCAACGCCGCCGTCTTCCTGTTCTGGCAGTTTCCGACGCGCCAGTCGAAGCGACTTTCTGAGGTAACTGACTTGAGTTCCTCTACTTGACATCCTTTTTCGGTTTGGAACATTTTTAGTGGTAACCAGCAAGTTTACACAATTGTTTTTGCCAGTCCACTCAGGAAGTGAGGCAAAACGCGTGACTTTGGACCATTCATTGTGGTAAACCTACAGTCTGGACCCGACTTCTTTTTTCTTCGCCCTTCCACTCGATGGGAACTCCGGGGAGTCGGCCCGTTGGCCAGGTCCAGCTGGCAAAGTTTCTGGAGAAGCGAGATCCTCGCACAGCTGCCAGGCCGCTAGCCACGGACAGGGGGTTCCCCCTTTGTGGTAGAGACGAGAAACCGAAGGGAGAACCGTAGGTTTGAAAGGGAACCAAACGTGGAACACCGAAAAGATGAAGGATGGAAGCGTTGTTTTGTTCTGGGGGGTCATAAATTTGATAAGTGATCAACTTGATGAACCAGAGCAGGGTTCGCAAGTTGTGAACCATGACGGGACTTACCATGGCTTTGGTGGCTACTTTGCCTGTGGCGAGAGTTTCATTGGTTTTCAAGTAGGGTCCAACACGAAGCATAATCTAAAAATAGATCGGTGCACCCCCGAACTTGGGCCAAGATGGTGCCCCGACGTTCGAATCTGCTCCGAAAAGCGCATCGATCTCTTCTCGAAGGACGCTGCGAGTGGCATGCCGCAGCGGGGAGCACTTGGGGGAAGAGGGTACCTTCAAAGTGGAGGCCTGGTCGCAGCACCAAACTGGCCACGGGTAGGTTTCCTCCTGACCTCGGAGCCGAAGGGAAGACGACGTTGCTTTTAAAGGAACCGGTTTTCTGGTGGCTTCCATGGGCGAAAAGGGTCAGCCCATCACCTTTTCTTACAATGGGTGGGCGCTCACATTGCTATGAATGTCTGAAATCCATGCTCATAGAATCCACAAACCCAGCGTAGCCATTTGCCTGCGTATTTAACCACGGGGTGGTCGACCCAACTAGGAGGAAAAGGGTCTGTTACCTATACCGCTCTACGTAGGACTGCCTCAACTCTGGCGAGCGGCTCGGTTAATCAGCCTTCTCGTCTTGACCTTGGTCCGGGCTCCAAATCGATTTCCCCCATGGGCTGCAGATAATCTGGCTTTGGATGGATCATTTTCCTTTGTCTCCGCTGCTCTTGGTTCGTATTCCTTGGTTTTGATCATGGTAGTGGCAGGCCTGCAGGGAACATTCAGCGGATAGCACACCTGGCTCACCTTCCTTACCGAGCATTCTGGCCTTCCTGGATCCGGCATCGCAGTTTTAGAACCCGACGTATCTTGCAAGTATCCTCCTTTTCCCCCCTCATTGCAAACGTTGCACCTTACTGGAAATAGATTCGAAGAATCTCATACTTGGACCCAGTCAAGTCCTCAATGACGTACTTGGCAACTCCGCAGTCGCTTGTCAAAATCGATGGATTTCCTCGATGTCTCCTTCCCCCAGTTCGGACATTCGTTCGGTTTTGCTCACATTTGCTCACGCAGGTCCCGGGTGGCCCCTGCTGGGGGCCAAGGGGTGCTGATCTGACTATGACCCCACGTGCCTATCCCCAGTTCACATGGGTGTGTTGTTTTTAGGGGACCCCCAAAGCGGCTTCGGTTCTACTTTTGGGTTCCCTTTCAAACCAACAAGACAGGTACCCTTCAAAGCAAGACACCCGCATGGCTGGTGAAAATTATTGAATTCGAATCGAACGGTCGGACGAAGTAGACCTAAGATCCATGGTGTCAAGAATGATGTTCCTGTGAATTCAAGCAGGTCATCACATATTGCTACCAAACACAATTGACAATTGGTCATTAATCCTACAAAAGGTGATCGCCATATTACTGAGAAAATATCAACCCAGCTAAGTCTACGGGAGTTGTATGAGGGACATCCTACTTGCATGACTTAGGCGATATGTGTCCTTGTAGGCTAAACGCTGGACTCACTAGGCTTGGCCTCAAGCCACATATTGTGAACTATGAGTGTCTTTGTGTGAAACTACCAAGCAAACCATCTACAGCTTGGTGAAAGCAGTTGACACAATTCACCCCCGCCCCCCCCCCCCCCCATGTTGCTTTGAGAATCCCCTTTAGCAAGGGAATTGTGCCTGTTTATCCCATGGATTCCACTAGCTTCAGTTGGTGTCTTCAGTGAGGGTCGAATCATTTGTTAGTACTATCTGCCATCCTGTCCACTACCATGGACTCGCCATTCGTGGGAAATCCTCGTTAAATATGGTCAACCCATGAAACATAGGGTCATTTGGTTGATATGCAGCGGGACAGTACCTTGTAACAACCTTGTAAGAAGGTCTGGTTGCCTGCTATGATGTTAACTGGAAGAGAGAATTGGGGAAGCTGTGGGACGCATCCGTTTGGGAGGGAATTGAGTACTTCCCTGAGCAGTGCAGGCTGGCGCTTTACGCCCGATCAGAACCGCTGAGATCGCTCTGAGCCAAGGCCGGCACAGCGCATGCGCCAGCAGCAGCAGCGCAGGCCAGGCACCCAGCACCTGGGATTTGTGTTGCGGATCTGCAGTCTATATGTGGAAAAGCAAGTGCTCACTCCCAGGTTTTCTGGACTTCAAGGAAGCCCACTATATGAATGTGTCAGGCCAACACTTTGGAAGCGGTTTCCATGGTCGAGCTGAACTGAAAGCACTCCATAGCACATTATTCAAATGCAAGGGATGGGGTTATGGGCACTCAAAACCATGTGTAGGTATGCTTCTAGGGGTAAACGGTCAGGAATTAGTGAGCCTCTTATATCACCATGGGTCCAAAAGTGACACCTTGGGTGCCCAAGGAAAAGTCAAAAGACAACCATTGCCACCCCAATTCCCTTGTTTTCGGGCACCTTATAGAGGAGGGAGACAGTCTGAGGGCGTGGCCTGCCGTCTTGACTAGAAAGATGGAACCATCCAAATGCCGAGTGAAAATCTCAAAGCGCATGGATTTACCTCTACTTGTGAATAGATGGAACAATCAACAATTGCCACGCTACTTTTTGCGCGACACCTCGGCTTATTTTGTGCGACACCCCAAATGCCAAGCCTTGTGTTTTCATATTTGTTTCACCAAATGCCGAGCGACTTCATCGGCCAGGGCGGCGCACCCAGCTCCGCTGCGGCGCCACGGACATGGATTTGTCCACCTGTGAGGTCCGGAAGCGCTTCCAGGTCTCTAGGGGTACCTTCCATTTCCATTCTTCGGGATCCGAATCTCAGGAAACCATCAAAAACCCAGGGGAAACGGGGCCGGTGGTTGAAAAGAACGGAGCCGGTTGAAAAGAATGGAAAAGGAATCAGCCCCTAGAAGGTCCCCTCACAGTGCCATGGGATCCATCGAAGGGCCCAACAAAAAACCTGGGACCGTCAGTCAGGGCGGAAGTGCTTCTAGGTCTTTGCGGTTACGTTCCTGGTTTTTTGACTGGCGGCGAGGGAAAATCATTCCTGGATTGTTTTTCCGGTACCCCACTGGACCATTTAATTGCAGCCACATCCTCCAAAAAAGGCCCTTTTCGTTTGGTGGTTTACAGGGCACCCCGAAAAGCAAATCATGACCGTTTCTTTCTGGAACCTCTCTAATTCAATGCGTCTTTTTTGGGGGGCAGCGGTTAGGCGCCTGAAGACCCGATCCCGGTCGGCATCGCCTACGTGCAGTTTGCCACCTGGGCCCGGACACCCGGAGGGAGTCGTAACCATAGGTCCATGTGGGCGTGTCCTTTTCAGGTTGGACCCCGAACATGGCTTCGCCTGTCCTTTTGCTTTGCCTTTGCAAACCAACAGGTGTACCCTTCAAGGGAGACACTCCCATTTCAGGTCGGTTCCATCGAAAATGGAGGTATATCCAGCAAATTATAGAAGGGGCGAGCTCCAAATTTCCAGCCAAGGAGACGAGCTCCAAATTTCAACCACAAGGGGCTCACTAGGAAACCTTTGGGTTCCATTTTGTGACACGCCTTTTAGCTGTGAACATCACCTTTTGGTTGCCAGTTTTTCCGCTGAGTGCCCCCTGTGAAGTTCCAAAGGAGGAACAAAGCTTGAGAGCCCTGTATGGCTCTGAATGATTGACATGTCATGTTGGCATGGCTCTGTTTTGCGAGGCGACCCTTTCTGGACGATTTTGAAAGGAGACAAGAAAAAGACAAAGAAACCAACGCCCGTTGGAGACTTCACCCGGACCTAGTTGAGAACCTCAGGTGTACGAGGCCGCACTCACGCGGCTTGAAGCGGCCATGAAACCAAGCGTGATGCCCATTTTGAAGAATTTACTCAACAGGAAAAGTGGCACTTTGGATTGTGGTTTGCCTTATTGTTGGCTGAGACATGGCCACTATGTATGTGTTTCCCCCGGGTGCACCGCGCCTCCAGTGTGAGTTGCAGTCAGAAACGGTCGCTGCACTTCACCTGCTTGAGAGCGGAAGATGTGCAAACGCCGAGCCTTCTTGTGTTTTGCCAGTCATGTATTCAATTGGGGACCTTTTCCCAATAACCCTGCCCAACTGTGGCGACGCAATTTGAGGTTTGTTCTTTTCTGACACTGCCACCATTCTAGATGAGCAAGTAAGTTTTCTCACTAGCAAACAGCCAGGCTTGCCAAAAGGCACCAACGAGCATACATTTTGCATAGGGTTCTTTCAAGAAGCCATCTAGCAAGTGCTGCTTCTTGTTGAATCCTTTTCTATTGCAAGTAGTGATCAAGGGGACCTGACAAATGTCGTTTGTAGGCGGTCTACCTGAATTCCGATGAGTTGTGGATACATAGCGTGCCTGCAAAATGTATGGCATCGACCATACTTTTTGCCGCCAATGAGGTGCAAAGCAGCAACGAAGAACCACAGCACATCAAGCTTATCACCTGCAAAGGCACGGGCTCCGGGATGCGGTGGGCTCAATGTCTGAAAGTGCCACCACTTGACCCCAGTGTAAAACAATTAACCTAGACGGGGTGGTAAATGAGGCGTACATGAGTGCAATGCAGGGTGAATAAGCCCAGGCAAGAAGCATGGCTGACATATGTCTGCTTCAAGGATTGCTTGAAGGACCTGCGTGAGAGTCTTTGAGAAATTCGTGTGTGTGTGTGTGTGTCAAAATATGGGGACCCCGAAAAAACATGGGTGTCCTTTGATTTCCCCTCAACCAACCTGAAATAGGATGCCCGCCACAGGCGCGGAGGTCATTGTTGGGGATCCTGCCCAGACCGCATGCCAATCCATCTTGTGTTGAGAAACGGCTGGTCGGGGTGAATTGGTGTGAGCAGTGAGGGGATTGCCCCTTTCGGCCTTGAATGAGACACGAGACATGCCTTGTGTGGACTCGTTCTCGCTTCCTAAATCGAACCTGGGGAAAGCATGTTTTTCAGTGGGCTTAGGCTCCGACCTCGACTTGTCTTTCTTTGCAAGATGCGCATGGTTCTGGTTTTCAAGGGAATCCAAGAGGGAAAATCCAAAGCCATTTCGGGGGGGCCCTCCAAGTCGGACACAACCGTACATATATATATATATATATACCCCAGACTTCCAAAGTACATTAAATAAATGGCCTTTGTGGTAAAGGACATTTCCTGGGAAAAGGACATTTTTTGCTTAAATGGGGGCGGATCGTTATTTTCACCAAAACCCCATGTAAAAGGGGATGGACAGGGCCGCGCAGACCATTTTTTGCCGAGCTTGAGAGTGCTTCATGTGCAGTTGCCGCACAGATTCACTGAGAGTGCTTCGCTTGCCGCTTCCACACGGATCTGTTCAGCCTCAGCTCAAATCTTGCTTTCGGACGCCAAGGGCTCACATTTGGCCAAGCAAAGGGCTGCGCAATGTAGCATAATGTGTGATCGACAATTAGCCAAGGCACGCTTTGATTTTGCTCTTCATGCTAATCAAGCGCAGCTTGGTGATGTAAAGGACCCATCGAGAGCGATGCAAAGCGTGGGCTTTTCTGCACACACCTTGGAATTTTCACGGATTTGAGAAACCAACAAGCTGAAATCCATGTGCAAGAGGAGTGAGGGGGAGAGCGAGAGAGAAAAAGAGACACACAGACAAGAGACAGAGAAAAAGAAAGAGAGAAAAGGAGAGAGAGGGAGAGAGAGAGAGAGAACTCAATCCTTTATTGATCAAAGGCGCCTTTAAGATGTTTCATTCCGTCTTCATCACCGAAGCAATGAAAGTGACGGTAGTTCTTGCGCCGCGTCAAGACATCCATCACCATGTGCAGCGTCAACTGGCGGATGCGTATGCGCGCGGGCGCAACAGTAGTCTCGCTAAAAGTTATAATTCTGCACTTCTTGCAAATAAATAGCTGATGATGCAAGGCAAGGCGCATGAAGCTTTGGGCGAAGTCTGAAATGATCCAGACCACGCTGCGCCGACAACTTCGCCAAAGCGATGTATGTCTCGCAAAACTTACTGCCAACGCGATGCAACTCGGCTGCGTCACCCGGCTCCAGAATGCGGCCGCACCGTTCGCTGATGCCGAAGAACAAGGCCAAACTGGTCCTCAGAAGATAGAGAGAGAAAGAGAGAGCCAGAGAGACAGAGCGAGAAAGCGAGAGTGAGAGAGAGCGAGAGAGAAGACAAATAGACAAGAGAGAGAGAGAGACAGAAAGAAGATAGAGACAGACAAACTAACAGAAATGAATACAAACATAAATATCATAAATAAATGAATAAGAAACACAGAAAGAAAGAAAGAAAGAAAGAAAGAAAGAAAGAAAGAAAGACAGAAAGAAAACTGCAAGGAAGAAATAAATAAAATAAATCAGAACAAAAGACTGACAAACAAAAGACCCTGCAAAAAGGGTAGCGAGAGTGCGCCGCTGAAGCAAGGAGTGTTAATGCAGGCAAGACTCGCGCATGATGCCAAAAGCGGTAGCCGGTCATCTGCAAATCTGTCTGTTTGTGTCGCAGCGTCGGTAAGACAACGAGCAACCCACTCAACCACAACGCGTCCGTTGTGTGCTTTTGTTGTGAAAAGCGTGCTGCCGTCTTTCTTTTGCACCTGGGCTGCTGGAAACAAGTACATGCCAGCTACACTCCCCGCTTCAAATCCGCTAAAACTAAAAATGCCCAATTTGCGTAACACTGGAAACTGGCAATCCAGCCGGCTAAGGAACAGGATGCCATTTCAACCCAGCTGCGTGCCGGACTTTAAAAGCCGGTTGCGATGTTGCAATGCGCTCTGCTCTGCAGAAGGCGCGGAAGTGGTCATACGCCAAGTCTAGGTGAGCTTGCGTGTCCGCAGCATTCCCAAAGTAGTGACAGTCACACAATGCCATCCTTAGTAGAAGGCGCGTGCGTACATCTACAATAAGCCTGCCAAGCTATCCCGCCAACCTGTTTGCCAAGGTCAGCCAAGCTTCACTGCAACGCCATTCAAATCGAACGCGAGCCCTAGATTCAGCACATGCATGCTGCATATGTGAATTGTAGATGGGTGCCAGCCGTGAAGAAGTAAGAGTGGGCCTCGCCATAAATTCACCCTAGACCCTAGCAAGCAAGCGCTATAGAGCTCAAAACACCCATCAAACGTGACATTTTACAAAGGCTGTGAAGCCAAAATCAATAAAAGTGCGAAACTACAGCAAGGCACAAGGATCTCGTTGCTGGATTTGGTGAGTCAGGAACCCAAGCACATCGTACTCTTCCCAGGCACGCGTCTCTGCATCCATGCAATAGAACAATTCACCAGGGTTTGCGCTTCGCCCTTTGGCCGAGCACCTAAAGCAAACATTATCTGCTCGCGCCCAGCTGGACCAAAACCTCCAGATTTGCTTATGCCAAAGCCAGTCCCCTTTCAGTTCCGTTATGGTAAATTTGCGCCCCCCTGCAAGCGTAAGGTGCGGTCGGTCGGGGTCTACCCCTGTAAACATGATGTTACATGAATACACCAAGCGCCTGAGCACAGCATTCATGGTATGGTGTCCGTAAAATTTGTGCTCTTCTATGGCGAACACGCACCACCGCGCGCATCTTGTAGAGTACGGTCTCCACACAGCCGGCATGGAAAAAAACAGCCCCACAACTTTGGTCCCATCATCCTGGATTTTCGCGGCATCACCATAAAAGGCAACAGGTATATGGTCTGATGATGCTGGGCTCTGCGTGGCCCAATCCTCTTTTAGCTCGTCGCGGTGGACCCTCCAGTATTCACGGACAGATTCAAGCGAAACACGTAGTCCGATCGTGGTGGATAGCTGGTCAAACAAAAGATGCGGGTCCAAAAATGGCACACTGCGCATTTCGTAGCCACTGGGAAGTTTTGGCGCTTTCACAGGAACGGTGATCATAGTGGGCTCCTAGGCTCAAAGCACATAGCCACAACAATTTTATACGGCATGTACAACAAAGTATGTAAGCAAAAAAACGCTTTGACCAAGGCGCTAAGTCAAGGTGGCTAGCTCTCATGAGATCACGCGCCGCGTTGCGGCCCTCCACCAGAGTCCCCAAGCGGTTGCTCAGCGGGTGGCAATATCCCCGACAATCCTGCCACAATAACCCTCGAGTTCGACCAGAGCAAGCGTAAAGAAACACACTGCAGAGCAAGGCTAGAGAAACCCACACACATGAACATGCATGCATGGAGAGCCCGCCGCCCGCCGATGCCGGACCGCGTCCTCAACATGGGCGCGAGCCCGCCTCAAAGCTGCAGTGGCGCTGCTTGCCTTGCGGGGGAATGGGGAGGGTTCAACTTAAGCAAAAAGAGCCCCCTTGAAATTTCCGCTGCAAAATGGGGTTGACCTCGTGGGGTGGGTCATCTTATA
This sequence comes from Effrenium voratum, assembly GCA_963377175.1. Taxonomy (NCBI): domain Eukaryota; class Dinophyceae; order Suessiales; family Symbiodiniaceae; genus Effrenium; species Effrenium voratum. Next base: position 125,475 of record CAUJNA010003846.1, on the reverse strand, counting down.
GAAATCAAAACTGGCAGCTTTGCCTATTTGTACTCATTCTGCTTGGTTGAAGCTCTTTGGCTCCTATTGGAGCCACCTGGAATTTGTACGCTTTGTTGGAAATGCATTTTCCATATATATATATATATATCACTGGTAGGATTGAGAGCCAACTCGCCCAACGACAAGATTTCAGGGGTGGTCGCCATGACAGAGATATCTAGCTGAAGCGGGAATCAATTTTAACAGTTCTCCAAACCCTGTCATTTTGTAGACGCTTTTTCAATCACTCTCCCCCTAAATTTCCGGGGGGGTCAAAATGATACGTCCTATTTGTTGGCAGGCTGACGCGGCCAATATTGACCAAGGCGCCCCAGATTGCACATCGTCTATGAGACTTTGGAAGAAAGGACCACCGTCTTGGTCTTCAAAATCAGGCACGTGTTGATCTGCCGCTGCTGGTTCTGCGGGGGCGAGGCGAAACGTTCGCACAAAC
>CAUJNA010003846.1:60000-122500 GCA_963377175.1 Effrenium voratum | reverse complement strand
CTTGCGCTTAGGCTTTTTCTTGTCTTTGTTCCTGCTTGTTTTGCTCCTCTTCTCACTTCGCTTGTCTTGCTTCTTGTTGCTGCCTTTCTTTCTTTTTTTGTCTTCTTTCTGTTCCAATTCGTTCGACTCTTCCGAGGAACTCTCGCTCTCGTCGCCGCTGCTGGCGCTGCTGCAGGAAACCTGGCAGCCGCTGCGGGCAGCGCTGGGATGTGACGTGACCCGGCTTTTGGGCCTACCTACGAAACCCAAAATGGGCATTCGCCGGAATGTGGTTCAAAAATGTTTTGACCTAGGGGTAGTGAACGAAGCAACAAATGACGCCAAGGCCTCTTTTCTTTTCTTTGGAAGGGCCGTGATGTTGTTGCTGCGGCTGCCTGTGTCCTTCAAAGAGAAGCTGTTTTCCAAAATCGTCGCATCCAGGCTTTCCTCCGACTCTTCATCCCACACAAGATACAGTGTAAGATCCTAAGATGTAGCAAGGCAATCAAGGGCAACTGGCGATGCAAGTGGATTATTTCAGCTTGGCATCAACTCGATGGGGCAGATCTGGGTGTGGCTTTCGCTGGTCCGAGCATTCCGGGCTGTTCTTGGCCGCTATGATTTCATCAGCTATTTGGAAATCATTGTTGTATTTCTGGGCGATCTGGCTCCGCAGCATCCACCTGCGAGCGCCTTTCCTTTGAAGGGAAGATGTTGTTTTCAAGCTCAGAAGCCAGGATGAGCGGCTCCAGTCTTCCCCACACCCGAGCCACCTCTCGAAGATGGCTTGCATCTTCACGACGCCTTGTTGCGGGCCACGCATCACAAAATGATATTGGGCAGCCCCAAAAAACGATATGGGGACGACACAAAACGATAGCCAAAATCAAATCATGGCCACAAAATCCTTTTTCTGTGCGAAATTCCCCAACACCAGTTGTCGCCCCGGTTGCCCTCAGAACAGTGAATTTTGCGCAACCAAGCATGCCAACGAAAGCCAAGCTACAACCCTTCGCTTCGCCTGCGGCTTGCTTCAAAGCTTCTGGGCTTCTTGGACCTTTGGCGAAGCGGGCATTTGTTGGGAACAAATATAATGATATGCAAAATGCAAGTTTCTCAGATTGGGGCTCTCCAAGCTTCGGTAAAAACGAGCTTTCCTGGCTTTGTAAATCCTCATTTTGTTCTTCTTGCTTTCCTCCTCCGCCTCTTTGTTTGCGATTTCAGCCGTGTCAGACCGCAAAAGCTCAGACACATCAGTGACGTCCTTCTTTGGTTGCGTTTCTTCTTCGAGCTCCGCCGGATTACTGCTTGCTGTTTTGGATTCTGCCGCCTTGCTTGGGCACACTTCCGCTTTTCGCTCGGTTCGCGCCTTCGCCTTAGGCTTCGGGCTTTGCTTCTTCTTGTCTTTTTCCTCAGCCTCTGCTTTTTTTGTTCGGGTGTCCTTTTTTGGCGCGCCGCGCCCTTTAACCTGTGTTGCTTCTTCCTCACCGTCACCTGCGTTCACACTTTTTGTCTTCCTTCGTTTTTTCTTGTTGCCTGTTTCTGGATCTTCACCATCCTTTTCTCCTTGGGCTGATTTCTTTGTGTCATTGGCGTTGTGTGCCGCCGCCTCTCCCCCCTGCTTGCTCCCTTTGGAGTCCACTGTGTTTTCCATATCAACTTGAGAGCCTGATTGCTGACCGTCTGCGCCGCCGCCTGCTGCTGCACCCTGCGAAGCTTCGCTGTTGCGGTCCACCAAAGTGTCATCAAACAGGCTACCTGTTTCATCCGGCAACTCCTCAAGTTCGCCTACGCGCTCATCATCCGACACACTATCGTCAGAGTTGCATCGACGCTGCGCATCCTCAAGCATTATATCATAAGAGCCCATAGCATACTTCTCTAAATCAACGCGTTTTCTAGCTTTGCCTTTCTTTTTCTTTGGGTTCTCATCTACTGCCTGATTGTCCTCTTCCATCCGCCCGTCCTCCAAGGCCAAGCCATCCGAGAACGAGAGCTTCTTGGCCACAGGGCTGAGGAGATCGTGTATTTCGACTGGTCCGCTTTTCCCCTTTTCACCTGTGCCGAGGCAATAAGAATCAAGATCAAAATAAGGTTAAGTAGTCTGTTTCGGGCGTCCATTTGCAAGCAGCTTATAACTTGGGCAAGTCCCCCCTAGCCATCTGCTAATGTTTCGGATTGTGGTCCCACTCTCGCAAGTTTCATTTGGCTTTGCGGAAGTCATTGCATCTGGTGCCTCCAACAAGTCTCGCGTTGGAATGCTTTTCATCGAGCAATCAGTGGGAAAGTTTTCCTCCCAAACCATGGCAGAGGGGTTCTGGAAAGAAGGTGAGCGGTAGGAAACACTGCAAAACAAGGGCTAAGACCCGCTCACAACAGGCACTATTTTAGTTCCCGTTTTGCGCCGGCACGATCCTTTAAAATATAGTGTTTTCGCAAGTCGTCCGGAAGACAAACCCAGGCCTTGGGACCCTGTTGTAGGCGATTCCCCATCACTCCTGGAGGGCCGTGGCAAGGAACAATCCCAGCTCGAGTGGAAGACCCTGAAAAACGTTTTGCACCGGGGTTGAGCAGGCAACAGGTTTGAAGGGTGTCGGCAAAGGATTTGGTACCCAGCTGTTGGGTCTTGGGTGAGGGGTGAGGGATTAAGCGGTTTTTGGGCTTGGGAGGGTTTGGCAATGCAGATTATGGGGTTGCATGATGCTTCCGCTCCTCTGTTTCGGTGTCTCGCCAGCCTTCTTCTTAGCCTTGCCAAGGTCGAGTGCAGCGTTCGCCCTCCGCAGGGCGGCCTTCTGCAGAAACTTGCCAACGTCGGCCATGGGGCTGGGCTAGGGGCACATGCACGCTACCGTTGTCGAAGTAAATGCGTGCAATATTTGACTCCTATTATAGCATACACATCCGTGCACACAATATTTTTCATAGCCACATTGCGCGCTATGCCAAGCCAGAAAAAGAGCAGCAAAAGGCATGACAAGACACCGTCTTAGACACCTATCCCAAAATGGTGCAAAAGGGGGGTCTACAGAAAATGTCCTTTCTACGACAATAAATGGCCTTTCTACTGCGGAAAATGTCCTTTCTATGGAAAACAATGTCCTTTCTACGGGTTGTCTATGGTTTGTCTACGGGTCATCCCGGTCACAAGCAACCAGCTCAGCAAATTCGGATTTACGACTCGAGCTCAGGTGAATGTTTCGGAATTTGCGATCAATGCCCCCTTCTGCGGAATCAAGTGCCCTGACTTACCGGTCCTTTCGTAGCTGTTGTTTTGCTTGCCCGTGGTTTACCCAAACAGTTTGCCTGCAGTCGTGTCTATGGTTTGTCTATGGTCTGTCAATGGTTTGTCAATCCTTAGATCGATATGGTTTGTCATGGTTTGTGGTTCGCATATGCCCTGACTCGAAAAAGTTGGTGCTGGGCCACTGTTCTGGAGTTCTGCGATTTCCCCGAATTCGAATTCACAGTGTCGCGTTAGCATGAGCATGACCCAGGGTCACTTCTCGTTTTCCGGCACCCCTTTTGAACTGTTCGCTCATTCATGCCTGATGATCAAGCTTCACACTGCCTGGAACTCCCAGCTCAGCGTGCAACGCAATTCCTAATTAAAGGCCTTTGTGCAAAGCGCACCTTTCCTGCTACAATTCGTGAAGGCCACCCAAAATTGGGCGATAGACGCCCTTTGCCGCCTCTCCCCTAAGGAATGCGGCCACCTCGCCCAGCTCTGCGTGGCGCCAACGATATGGTGCCACGAGGACCTCATCGCATCAAGGCAAAACAAATTATCGTGTTAATTAATCAATTCGTGTTGCCCCTGATTCGTAACGGGTCAAGGGCCCCGCCGAGCTCTTCAACCCTCGTGTTTTTACTTCTGGGTCAAATCAAGGGCCTTTATAAGGTGTGCCCAAAAACAACATTCCCCCCCAAGCAAAGGACCCCTTGCATCCTCCAAGCCCAACAAACTTGCCGGCCTTCCTTTCTTTCACTGATTGGCTTGGTCCAAGTAACCCACCAATACACTCTGACGGAGAGCTGACAAAGACCCCCCCTCATCAACACATGCATGAACAAACCCCCCACAATTAATCGGGGCCAAAACAGGTGGGAGTCTGGAAAAGAAAAGGGGGGACTTTTTGGGAGGTTCAGGCCTTGTCCTCGTCCGGCTTCGGCATCACACCCTGAGGCGATGAGCGGATCTCATCGCCCAGGCTCTCCTGAGCCGCTGGCAGCAAAGAAGGGAAGGTTTTTTTGCTTTGCCTCCTTTTGTAAAGTCAAAGCGTCCCCTTAATTGAAGTTTCCACTACAGAATGGGAGGAAAGGGGGTCGCACCCCTTTTTGAACGGTACACAGTTTTTGGTCTACAAAACGAGTTGCAGGTTGCGTGTCTCTTGTTTTCTTGGCTGCACTGGGTCAATCGTGGAAATCAGGTTTGGTAGAGCTTGGGCTTGGTTGAAGCTGTTTGGCTCCACTAGTGACGCCACAGGATTTGTTTGGTAACAACAGTTTCCTGTACTCCATTCCATTTGGAACACTGGTAGGATTGAGAGGCAGAATCCCTAGCTGAAGTGCTGACCACTTGCGACGAAAAAACTCCCCGTCAAAATTGCAGGGATGTAGATCTAGATACTTTGTTCTCCAAACTCTTGCATTTCGTAGGCGCTTTCTCCGAACCATTTTTCATGCTAGAGAATGGTTGTTCCAATCCCAACCCCTTAATTTCAATGGAGATCAAACAACAAAAGCAGTTCTTGGCGTTAGATTGTTTTTTCAATGACCATGGGTCCTGGTGGTTTAATAGTCCCCTAATTGATAAACTGAGAGTTGGTGCTGAATCACATGTAGTCAATTGACCTATCTCTTGGCAGATTAGCAAATCAAGGCTGCACAGGCAAGGCTCCAAATGCTTTTGATGTGCGCGGCGCAAGTTCTCCCCAAATCTTCGAGGGTATGCGGCGGAGCTCTTCATCCAGCTCCCTCCAGACCTCAGAGAAGTTGGTTTTAAGTATTACCAACTCAGCCGATGCCTAGCTGGGGGTTGTTCCCATGTGAGCCTTTTGCCCATGAACTCTGACCGCTCACGCAGACAAGAGACACATTAGGAGCACCGTTCCGCTTAAGCGTCTTCTTGGTCATTTGGCATTTGTTGGACGTCTTTTTCAGCCGCCTTCTGATAGCCGGGGTAATCTTGCGGTGCAGCGCGGATGCAAAGGGCCTAATCCAACGAATCGTGCGCTGCCAAAGTACATGCTGCAGTAGCAAGCCGAGCTTGGACAAGCAACATTTTTTTGCCAGGACCCAGTTGGCCAAGGCCCGGGCGCTGATCCAAACACCTTGCTCGGCTTAAGCGTCTTCGCGTTGTGGCATCCCATGTGACTCAGCGAAGCAAACAGCTCAAACGTTGGAAACGCAGCTGTGCCATCCACGAAACCACTATATTACTCACTCGCGCCCGCGATCTACATGCATGAGACATTTGTGCAGGCAAGCCGCAACGAAGTCTCTCCCCAAAAGATGTTGAACTTCTTGAACGCCCGCGCAACGAATCGGATATACGGAAAAACTGTCATGCATGAGCTGCTTGGCTGTTCGGTGAGGCTAAACACTGATCGCACAGCGCAAAGAAGTAGGAGAAGGCACCACCTTGTGGTGAGCCTCAGCTGGGTTGCACATGGAACTGTGGCGAAACGCGGTTAAGCATATCCTTATGAGCAAGAAACCGGTTGCTGGAGCAGATGTACTCACGTTGGCAATTTCCCAGAGGCCGGCTACGAGATCTGCCCGATGTGTGAGCATTGATCCAAACGAAACTTGAGCACGGGGGCCCTCCCATGAGGAGGGCCCCTGGCTTCAGTCGCAGGCAGAGTGCCACGGCAGTGCACAGGCCACACCTTAGTGAGGCGCCGATGGATGGATGTAGGAGGCAAGGGGGGTACTTGGGCGCTGGCACAGTGTTTAGATCCTCGTTGTGTGGCTTTCGCAGCACTTCGTAAATCTTCCTCGGCCGGCAGTTGCGCACACCCTCACCGCTGCAGCACACACATGCTGACATTCTGACTTGCAGACTTGAGTTGCGGGCCCCTTCAGTCCGGCCTGACCTCAACACGGCTTTTGCATGGTCAACAGGTCCAAACTCGTTTTCGCAAGTTACGCGCTGCTAGCTAAGGATACCGCTGTATGCAGCATTGACTTGGCCTTCACCACCAAAAAAGTCAGCCACATCCAAATCCTTGCTGAACCGAAGGGCTCCAAGTTTCAGGAACAAGACAAGCAAGGAGCAGCTCATCGTGTTTCAACGCACATTTGACCGTTTCTGAGAGCAGGGCTCGAGGCATGTCTTGACAAACTTGCCCCACATAATCTATCAAATGTAACCTGACTCGCACCAGAAGAACGCGCAGGGAGTTGCAACGTTATTTCTCCCATCCCCACCGCAAATGTCAAGCAAGGGGGCATCAGCAAGGGCATCCCCATGCGGATCAAGAGGTTGAACTGGTTTCTGCTAACCGCCATCGGAGATCGTGTCCAACCCAGGTGGTCAGGCGCCATATCCAGGGCTGCTGGATGAAAGCTACTGAGCCGCACTGGGATACATATAGCCATATACATTTTGCGTCTGCAAAACTTGTGCAGGCACAAACAGCGTAGGTTGGCACAGCAGAGCATGTGGCGCAAAGTCTTTTTTGAACCCGCCCCCAAGTCAGGGTTAAAATGTCAAGTTTGCCGACGGTTGGCAACTTCTATTACCCCCCAGATGACATGGTACCATGTCGCGCCCCTCGACTGACCCGTCCTCAGTCAACATCGCAATTGCACTCAGGCCAGCGAGCTGCAAGCCTAGCCAGCTGCCACCTGGGCGCTTCTTCGCTTCTTCTTGGCCGCACTTGTGTCGAAGGGTACTGGGGCAACAGGGTGAATTTTACGGAATGCTCAAACAAACGCTTAAATAGGACGGGCGCCAACCAAGTGTGCGTTGTTGAACTTTGGCACCAACAAGGTCAAAAAAACACTTTTTAGGGCCAGGGTAATGGAACAGAAAACAGCAGGGGTGCCGGTGTTGACGTCTCGCTGTCTTTTGTGTCTTATCCCTAATTTGCTCAGGTGTCTGATGTCTTTCTATTTTTTCCCCGCAGGTGTTGGGGACAGACAAAAGGTTCTGGCAGGTCTTGGGGACGGGAAAAAGGGTTCTGGCTTTGACACCTGGATGCCTGTTACTCTTTGAAGGGTGTTGGGGACGGCAAAAAAGGGGTCCGACGTTGACACCTGGATGTCTTTCGATTTTTGCCCTAAGCTTAGGGTATTGGGGACAGAAACCAGGTTGATTTTACAGCAAGTGCGCGCCCCTGATGACGCTGGAGTTTGTTGGTTTCCGACTGTATCGAAGGAACTACCTTTGCAAAGAATTTGAGCTGGTTGTTTTTGCGCTGTTTGAGATTTGGCTCAAACATGTTTTCAAAAAGGACCGAGATCAGCTGCTAGGATAGGGCACCCTTGTCCAGCGACTGCCAAACCAAAAGCATTTAGGCTTTGAACGAACCCTTTGCTTGAACCGAAATGTTTGAGTTTGGGGTCCTTGAAAAGCATATTTTTTTGTCCAAGTAGGGTCACAGGTCTTGAGTGGTTTTGAGTGGCGGTGTGAGACATTGGGCTTGCTCAGAACTGGACGGCTCCCTTCACTGTTGAGTTCTTTTGGTACGCCCTGCAGCATTTAAAAAGGACCATCTACAATGCTCCCAGCACTTTGCGCTTGGATGTTACGTTGGTCTAAGGGCAAAGCGAGGTGAGTGGTCCATTGCGGCGAGCCCACGAAATCGTGCAGCCTTCCAGCTTGTTGGCCTGGGGCAAGAGCTTTCAATTGCAAAGGCCTTGCAGGAAAAGCCTTCAACGCTAGTCAAAGTCAGCGCACCTTCAGCTTCACTTTGTGCGCTTGGTTGATCTGGTCCAAGGTTTCTGGACAAACCCGGTACACATAAAAGCTCGCTGTGGAGAGCCTTGAATTGCGATTTGATCAGATGCTGAACTTCAGAATGAGCGTGAAAGCTCAAAGGCGCCTCAGGGCCTGGCAGAACTCCCACAGAGGAAGGGCTTGTAGAAGACGCAGGTGCAGGCGGAGGTGTCACCGTGAAAGACCTTAAACGGCTACAGTTTGCGAACCCCATGATGATGGCAGCCAACGCAATTCAAGGGGCGGGCTTTCAAAATAGAATTGTGCACCATAAGGGCATTTGTGGCGTTGCAATACCCTACCCCGAAGGATGCTAGTAGCACTTTTGCAATTGGTGTTGCCAGAATCCAGATCAACCCAGATCAACCCCCCCCCCGTGTGGGCACTGGCAAACCTAATGCACAAAAAAGCAAACGTTTTTTGATAGGAGCCAGGGGTGAAAACAAACTCACAGGCAACGCTGTGCACCATGGTCGCACGAGCAACGCGCAAATCCAAGGCCTGCGCTTGGCCATCAATGGCAACTCCGGCAGGGCTTCCTGGAAGGCGGCGTCGTGGGCGGCCACCTCGCCCAACAGCCACCAGTTGTCCACCTGAAGTGAGTTTTGTAAGGAATGGGTTAGCATGGGCAGTGTGAAGCGTGCCTCAGCACAGTCTTCCGGTAGTTCACCAGACTTTCGACCATGCTTCCTTTTTCTGTTGCTGATGCTTGGCTGATCTTTGCATTCTGAAATCTCGACACTTTGCTCGTGCTTCGGCTTTGTCCCCTGCTGCGACTTGTTCTGCTGAGGTTGCGCTGAGCTTGTTTGAGGCTGTTTTTTTTGGTTCTGGTCTGTTTTGCAGCTCCTCCCGCGTCCTCTTCCTTTGCCCCTGCCCCTTCCCCTGCCGCGTTTGCTGCCCCGTGCTGCATCTTCCTCACTTGTCAACTCATCCTTCAGTACCCTGTCCTCATCCTCCCCCACCAAAGCGACAGGCACTTCTTCGCCTTCTAACTTTCTGCGCTTCAGCGCCTGCCTTACGCGTCTTTGCGCCTTGCAGTGTCCAGCCAAATGGGTAACTCTTAAGCCATACCCATATACACACCCCTGCCTGAACAATATCTTGCCGCTCATTGTCTGTTGCACTACTTTCTATGCTCTGCATTAGTTCCTTAGCACGCATCTCCAGCTGCGCGTCTTCTGTGGCCAAATTGGCCGTCAATGGCTTGCGATCCTGCCCGCATGCCAGCAAACAACACACGTTCGATAACAAAAGAATGAATCGCGAAACGTGGCCTTGTAGGCAAAGGTTCCACGGGCATCTTCGCTCATCACGTCCTGCAAGGGCGGCGACGCAAACATGTCCTCATGCCTGCTGCAATGGTCCTCCTGGCTGAGTGTTACCGCTGTCTTTTTGTCTTCCTGCTGCTGCTGCTGCTGCTGCTGCTGGCTGTGCCATGCCTGGCTAGGATGCGTTTTCTCCGTGCTTTCAGCTGCCTGGTCCTTGTGCATTCCTAGCGGTGTTTTTGGGCTGTTGAAACCCTCTTTCATTTGCAGTTTGTTGCCTTCTTGCACTTTCTCTTCGTGCTGCTTTTGCCTCCTGCCTATCTTATCCTCACCACTTAGCGCATCACGTCGCTCTTGCTGATTGACCTGCTTTGCATTAGCCGCTTCACCTGCGCTATCCTCCAAGCCTTTACTTAGGTCTCCCGCTTCCTGCTTCTCATCCTGTTCACCGTTTTCCTCCTCAGATGACTCAAAGTTCCCACACCATGTGCCCAGCTCACTGCGTGGCATGTCCCCTCTGGGGCGCTTTGCTTCTACCTCTTGTTCCTGCACGTGTTTCTGCATCTGCTGTTCCAGTCACCCGCCCGCCTTGCTTGCCCGCCTCGTCGGCAGGTTGATCATGGAGCTGCTCAGCAAACTCCGGCTGATCCTCCTTGCCGAGCAGAAGGCAAGGGTGGGGAAACCTCACGTGGGAATAAGTCACTTGTAACGTGCAAAGCAACATGCCCTGAGCAATCTGAAGCCTTCAGTAGCTAGAGACCAAGGTGTAAACCGCAGTCCTCAAACTCTCCTGCAACGCGGGCGCATGCCCCCCTTAACTTGAAGAAGTGCCCCTGACAAACCAATCCTTGGATTTGCTCATCTTCGCGTAGCGGCCCCGATCTGGGACCTTGGTCCCATTTTGTCGGAGTTTAGCATTGTCCTGGCCGCTGCGTGCAACAAGATGTGAAACAAGAATTTATGAAGGCAATTCAGATGTCCTCAAGCTTCTGCCGAATGATCGTTTTGATTTGCCGCATTCTCTCACACTTGGCTGATGGCGACCTGACCCAGGTAATAACGACAGGGCTAACCGCAGGAAATTTGACACTTGTGTAAAGCACCGGCCTCACCCCTCGATTTCGTTGGAAGCGCTTCATGCAGTATGAGGCACAGGCTCTGATGAGGTTGCCCTCTATGCTCGCCCACGCCTGGCCGGTTCATTCAACGGGGCAAGAAGGACACCCAACGCATGGATAGAAGTGCACCCCTGCCTCATGCTCGTGCCTGTGCTTGAACGAAGGCGTTAGGTGGTAGCCCATTGATAGAGTACACATGACAACCTGGTTTCGAGCAATCATGAGCCAATGTCTCACCATAAGATGCACTTGACGCACAATGATTGCCGCCTCTATCTCCAGCTTTTTGGGGAGCGGATCGTACTCACCAACAAAAGTGGCCAGGTACGCTGCCACCAGCTCGAAGTTTGCATCTGATGTCACCTGCCAGCTTGATACTTGGCTTTGTTGGATCACTTGACCAACTATGGTGCTTTTTGTTTGGCTCACCCCGAATCAAAACCAGCACTGTTCAACCATGACCGACTCCTCAAATACACATCAAGTGCTCTGTACTGACCTCTCAGTTGCCCACTAAACCAGAAACCATGCAATCAGCCTAAGCCCATCCAAACCCACTGCGTGTGCCAAGTCCGTTCAACCCCCCCCACCAAACCAAACCCACCTGTTGCAAAAGGAGGTGGACATTGGGAGGGCCTAGGGGATTGCCACAAAACTGTCAAACCGTTTTGGTGGCACATTTCTCGTGGAGCCCAGACACAACAAAGAAGATGGGCCCGTTTCGAACCCCAAGCCAGCAAAACACTGAGCCAAAACAAGCCCAAAGCAGGCAAGGCATTAAACAAGAGCCGGCCTCCCGTTCGCTGATCTGGTGCGAGTGGATATCCAAAAACGAGAATTTGCAGACCTGGAAATCTGAGTATGACATCGGTAACAGAATGACTGCACAGGGCTCGATCAAGAGTGAGTTCAATCCCAGGAACCCTTGGATCCTTCTTTGAAAGACCATTTTGCTCTCGAATTTGTTGACGCCGCTTGGCAACGTAGCTTTCTTCATCCAGAATTTCACGGAAGAACTCCTGAGTAGGATGCACTGCCCCAGGCATGGCCCTGTGCACGGTCACATGAGCCCCGCCGATCCTTCAGGAGAACCATCACCTCTGGGCGGCATCGCGGGTGAGCTGGCATTGCGGAAAAACGGACGCGGAAAGCGGAAATGGCCCCCCCTCTTGATGAAGGTCTAAATCGGTAGTTTGCTTTATCAAACTACATGTGCACGTCCACTGTTACTGTACTGTATCAAGCCCTCACCTTGTCCAACCAAAAACGGCTGCGCGCGTCGCCAAAACGTGCTAGCATGCAGTGGCAAAGCGGCTCTCTCGCTTTCTCTCTTTCGCTCTCTCAACCGATCGAACTTCAACCAAATAGCAAGCATAAGCAAGGGGCGGGGGGCACCTTGGTACCAGAAAGTGCGCTGCATAAGCAAGCGCTGAGCCGCAGCTTTCATGGCGACCAGCCATGTGAATGCAGGCTTAGCAAAAGGTCAAGTTGTTTTGATTTGTGGCTCATCCCGGCCAATCGCTATGGCATTTCTAAAGCTGAACAATTAACAAAAGTAGTTGGCAATTCTGTGCGTAGGCTGGGTGAAGCTTCAGAGTTGCTGAAGAATTCTTTGTTGGAACTTGATTTGTTTGTCCACTCTTCATGCACTTATCCATATCGTTTCAAAAGCTGATGGATACGGCCATTCTGCAGGCTACAAAGCTTCAATTCATATGTTTGTGACTCATGGCTCATCCCTTGACCTAGGGTCATGCCATGTCAAAAGCTCAGCAATTTGCATGTGTATATATATATCTATTACCCGTCTCGCTCGCCTCATATAAGAGGCCTTGATGCAAAACCACGCAGGCAAGGCCACGCTGAAGAAAATCGAAGCGCATGCACAAGTCGGGCTCGCGCACCTCACGGCAAACAATTATGGGGCCCCAAAGTGGATGCAAAAAATGTCCTTTGCAAAGCAAAAAATGTCCGTTGTCCCAAGGACATTTATTTAATGGCCGAGGAAGTCTAGGGTATACAATGAGGGCAGCAATACACGACACAAAAACAAGTGGTTTTAGGAACTCTTTCAATTGTGCATTTGTTTTGGAGGGATCCATTTCTTTCCAGATCCACTCTTCATGCAAAACCCTGGCGCCGTCTTCGACGACAGGTACTCAGACTTGGAGGCAATTCTTCACGACCCCAGGAAGCCTTGGTCCCGTACTGGCACGCCGCGGGCAGAGAGTTTGTGCCTCACTTGCTTGCCCAAAGCGAATCCGCCAATTTCAGTTGCCACAAGCTTTTGGCATACATGTTCTCCCTTGTCCAAAGCGAATCGGCATGTTGATCTTCCGGTTTCCTTTTTTTAGCCACATTTTTGTGAAGGTCCCAACACGTGATCACCTTCGTCCCTAAAAGGGCAACTGAGAATTGCAGTGGACGAAATCCTGCAGTTGGTGGTTTATCAACCAGCCTTGACTTGAGGGTTCAGTGAAGCTTGTAGCCATTTGAGCTGTGCTTTGGCTTGGAGGTCACGGTTTGTCTTGGTCCCAGTTGTTCAGCCCCCTGCTTTGCTTTTTGTTTGATTCCCCACAAATGGTCCGCTTCCGCACAAGGAGTCCCTTCTTCGGCCACTGATTGGGTTGCTACTGCTTGATTGTCTCCTTGTGCGGTCAAAGCTATCGAATGATTCAACCTGTTCTACAGCAGTCGGATGGTCCAACCCGAACCTGGCATTGTTCGGCGGCCAAGATGGGAGGTTTGGGCAAAACTCGAATGTGCTGTCGCAAGTTGATGTCTCCTTTTGGGGGGAAGCCCCCAAAAGGGGTGGTTTCCCTTTGGTTACCCTGGAAAAGCCAACCCACACAGCCTCCAAAAGCAGACGAGCCGCGCATACGCCAGATTGGTATGGCCCTGTGGCTCCTCCTTTGCATCCTGTGCCCCCAGAAGCTTGCCGTTGAGTCGCACTCCAGGCAATCCGATCCCCGGCCATCGACGGATTTTCCACATGGCTGTGTTTTGTTGCTGGCAAGGCCCATTCGACCTTACAAATGTTTGAAGGGTCGCGGCTTGCTGCGATGTTGAGGCCATCCCTGGATTCATAGAATCACCCCACATCAAGGCCTCACCGCCCAGGTACGCGGTCTATGCGACCCCTGCCAACATCATGGTGTCTCCTGAAACTTTCTACAAGCAGGCAGGGCAGTGGCTTTGATGCCCGCGGCCGAAATGACGGATCTTAAGATGAGAAGAAGTGATCTCTGCTTGGATGATGGGTGGTCCGCTTGCAACCATGTAACCTTTTCGTAGAATCGATGTTTCTCTCGTCAACGCGAGATTTATCAAGCCCCTTGTTGATGAATGCAGGGGTGTCCCATTCAAAATGGACATCCTTCATTTTGGAGCAGTCTCAGCTGACTTGTATGAATCTGCCAAATTTATGAATCCGGGGTCGTGCGGAGCATTTGAAGCCGCATACCAATAAGGCTCCCTTGAACACAGCCCCCAAGTCTCATTTGTCAGAAGATGTACTGTTGTACCTTTTAGAGTTGGACACACCCATGTCGGACCTCCAGTTGCTACTGTTGAAGATATGGGCGGGTTCCTTTGGCATGTTTCGGCCAAGGCTCGCTAACACTGAGGGCGGAAAGTTCGTGTTTGGCGAGCGAGCGAGTGCGGCAAACTTGCCATTGTGATGCCGAAGTGGGGATTTCCATATAGGGGCTTTGTCACTGGGGTTCTTCTTGGTGTCATGGCCGATGGCCACTTTTTAGTCAGTCGCCGCTACAATGGCACTATGGCTCGTCATGAGACAAACACCCACCCAATAGCAAGGATTGTGTCTCCTCCATGGAAAACGAAAGCTTGTCTTGGACACCTCCAACTGTGCACGGGCCCGTTCCTGACAATACCTTGTCACTTGAAGGGTCCCAGTAGATTTTCCTGTAGGCATCTTAATCGACTCAGTTGCCCAAAGCCAAGCTTTGGACCTTTTGGTTTTCCGGTGTTGGTCCCAAATTTAATGTCCAGATCCCGGGGCAAGTCAGCTTATTTACGCGCTCCGCGCGCCGGCCTCGCATGTCCGCCGCGCGGGCTGGATGGAGGGACGTGATGGATGGCGGATAAGAGGGAGAGGGAGGGAGGGAGGGAGGGAGGGAGGGAGGGAGGGAGGGATGGATGGATGGATGGATGGAAGGGATGCGGTGGCCGGGTGGATGGGTAGATGGATGAGTGAGTCCGTGGGATGCAACGATGCATGGGATGGAGGGATGGATGGGATGGCGCACACGCACGCCCACACACACACACACACCACACAGCCACCTACCCAACAACGCACACACACACACACCCATCCACACCCACCCACCCACACCCACCCGCCCACCCAACACGCCCCCACCCACCCCCGCGCACGCGCGCACCCGCACCCGCACGCCCGCGCGCCGCCCCAACAGCCCCGCGCCCCCCACGCGCGCGCGCAGGCACGCGCGCGTGCGCGCGCGCTTCCCCCGCGCACGCCCGCCCGCCCGCCCCGCCCGCCCGCCCGCCGCGCGCACGCACGCACGCACGCACGCACACGCGCATGCACGCACGCACGCACGCACGCACGCGCGCGCCATCAGGAATGGCTTGGAAAGAATGGCCCCAATTGCGGGCGATGCAGGGCATGCAGGCGATGTACGAAACACCGAAAGCGTTGGCGATGTTGGCAACGCAGCCGGGTTGCTGCATAGTTGCAATGTTTTGAGCCTTCCCTCAACTCGAGCTCCAGTGGCCGCGCGGGTGGTGATGATGCACCAAAGGCGCTGGGAATGCAGACGATACCAGGGGTCGGCGGCAGTGACCGTCTCTCGGAAGGCAAAGCCTAGGCATGCGCCCCTTTGGGCGGCATTGCACAGCGAGGCCGGATTTAATGGCCTGCGGCCTGTTTCCGCCGCCCCCACACACCTTAGAATTTTGGCCCGGGGCGAGAGAGAGCACACGTGAACAGACCCGTTCGCACGAAGACAGATGCAGCGTAGACAGACACAGAGACAGAGACAGTCACGCAAGCGGGGGGAGGGTCTTCGCGGACACGAAGGCAGACGCAGATTTGCCCGGAACGAGAGAAAGCACGCGTGCACAGACCCGTCTGCGGGCACGAAGACAGACGCAGATACGCAGACAGACACAGACAGACGCAGATACGTAGACAGACACAGACAGACACAAAGAGACACAGACAGACACGCAGGGCGCGGACACGAAGACAGACGCAGAGATGTAGACAGACACAGAACGGGGGGGAAGGGGGGAGGGGGGGGTGGGAAAGAAAACCGGAGATCCAGATATCCAGACATCCAGACATCCAGAGATCCAGAGATTCAGAGATGCAGAGATCCAGACATCCAGACATCCAGAAATCCAGAAATCCAGCCGACGCATTTTCCCGCCCCAGGCAATAATAGATAGATATATATATATATATATATACACATAGTTATATTCACATTAAACTTAGAGAAAACATATCAACAAAAGCAACACAGAACACACCGCCCCCATGCCGAAAGCATGGTCCATTCTGGACCAGGCATGGGGTCGGTGGATTTTCAGGTCCGGGTGAAGTGAGTTCCCATTCCTGAAAATCGTCACCTTTGCGTCTCGAGGTCCAAGACCAAATCGAGAAAATCCCGGTGCCAAAGGATAGCCCGCACTACTCCCACTACAGGCTGGAGCTGGGTGTGGGGTTGCATCTCGGGGGAATGGGTTTGAGTCAAAGGAGTTTGTCACTGTTTCCCTCTAAAACCATAAAAAGGCAACCTCTCAAAAAAAGACATCCAAGTATCTTACCAACAAAGGGACGTCTGGAGAATCTCTAGCATTTGGCTCCTATCATGAGTTGATTCACGTGCATGCTTTTCCGGCGCTTCCTGTGCACGCCATACCAACCAACAAGGGTGTAGCTTATGGACCGATTTCCCGAAATGCTTGAGGTCCTTTCGCTCACTGAAAACTAGCGCAAGAGATACCCTCAAAGCAAGGATACACTCAGATCCAGCTTCGGCATACAGATGTATTATACGCGTATGTGTCGCAATTGGAACCCGGGAATACATTACGGTTTCCTAGTGTTTTGAGGTGAAAAGCTCACCCTCGGAAAGGCACAGCCTAGTATCAATATGTTGCGAGCAGCGCCCAAGACTCAAGGAGTTCAATTTTATTCAAGTGAAGCTGTGCGACCGGGTCGATCAAAGCCAAGGTCAGTGCTGCATTTGTTCTGTTGTCATGGAACATGTTAAAGGCGCCAGGCGTTATGAACCAGATACAATTCGGCTATTCAAGATTCAAGCATTGCCTTTCTGGCTGATCAAAGGAAACCATCATTTTTTTTCATGAGGGGGGGAGGGGTAATAATTTCAGAGCCCTGCCAGTGTCGCCAGGCGATACTACCTGCAGCAATACCAGCAGCACCTCACGCAGTATCGCGAGATGGAAGAAGACTGGAAGCTGAACAGAGGCTTCTCGGCTTGCTTTTGCAAGCAGGGGAAGCCAGTATATGGTATCACATTATATAGCCACCAGTGTAGAGAACCGCAGGCATCCATATTTCAAGAGACAATTATGGTCCCTATAGCGGCAACTGTGGAAACGGTGGCCACGGTTCCATGTTTTGCCATATTTCATGGAGCCAGGGAAAGAACCCCTTAAAGAGGATCCCTGGCAAACTGGAAACCCGATTTTTGGAAAGATCAGCATTTGGTACCCGTGTTAGGGTCCGTTAAGTAGTGGGTTG
The DNA here is from genome assembly GCA_963377175.1 of Effrenium voratum. Classification (NCBI taxonomy): domain Eukaryota; class Dinophyceae; order Suessiales; family Symbiodiniaceae; genus Effrenium; species Effrenium voratum. The sequence goes on along the minus strand of CAUJNA010003846.1, from coordinate 105,433 downwards.
GTGCCCTTTTCATAATTTTGGACATCCCCGAGTTGCATGCCTTGCACTCGACATGGGCCTTGCATGTGAGAACACCGTTCGGCAACCCAAATGAGAAAAGAGTGCCGGCCAGCGGACATGGTAATCCCACGAATATCGCCGAGGTCATTGTCAACCAAAACCGTGGTCCAACTGCATCGGATCCTTCGGAATGCCGCCCCTCTCCTAGCCTCACATTCCAACAAGTTGTCCACGCCACAAACGTCAGCTGAGGTCTCCTCCAAAACTATGTTACATTTTAGGGTAGACCAACTATGAAGCAGAAAACATACTTATCGCTAATTGTTTTCGTATATTTCAGCGGGCCAAAGGGGTCAGAGGACTCGTGGCCAAAGCGTAGTTTCTATGCTACTTCAGTTTGAGGGTGTCTTTAAGGGGACCCCCTTGTTTGTTGTTTTGAAAGGAGCCCGAGAAATTGAAAAACAAGCACCATTTGGGTGTTCAGAGTGTCAACCAGCCCAGGACCCAGGCTGCACAGTGGAGCGCTGCTTCAGGCGCATGGGAGTCGAGTCTTCCCTTTGAATTGAATATGTCGTAATTGTCCCCTCCTGGTTTCAAAGGGAATCGATCTCACGGGAGAATTTGGCTCTCGTTGCTTCCAGGCCAAAAAGCCAAGAAGAAAAAGGATGTACCCTTGCGGATCAAGATTCAGTATCTCATGGGTCTCCTTCTTTGCAAGGTTGCGAGAAGCGTGCGAGCCCTTGTAGGGCGTTCCCTAGCCCTCAGGCCTTGGCTTCCAAACCGAGGATATGGTTTCCATGCAAGTCTCTTAGTCTGTTTAAAGGATTTCCTTTAAGTTTCATCGTGTGTTGTTTTTTCAATCGGCCAGGGCCTGGGTCTCGGCACCTGGTTCTTTGTGGCGGTCCTGGCCCTCTGCGAGTGGAAGCGCGGAACCGAGAACACGCTTTGGGTTTGGGGCTTAAAATGGAACCCAAAGGGAAAGCTTCTGGGCCTTCCTATTTTCAATCCAAATGGCCTACATGATTCGGTTTATGCATGGGCCTAAATTCAGATAAAAAGAAAAGCTCAGGTGACATCCCCAAGAGCATGCATCCCCAGAACTCGGAACCGCCCCATGCATCCCCGATCCATCCTCGGCCTCACTGTACGCATCCGTGGAGCCCTCAAAAATCAACAGAAACCAAGACATTCTGCCCCGTGTGTTGCAACGTTGCCTCTGTGGATGGAAAAGCAACGTTCCTCTTTTGCAAAGGACGACTGCCTTGCGCCCAGTATTCAATTCTTATGGGAACCTTCGCGGGCACCGGCTTCAGAGATGGGCCGTTTCCCTGGCACGCAAGCCAGACTGTTGAGTAACACGCAAGCTTCCTCTCCAGAACAGCGAGAAGGTCAGTAGTGCTTCGTGCGAGCTTGAGCAATCTGAAAGACGCTCACAAGCCATTGCCACTCCACTGCCTTGCCTGCGCGTCGCATGGTCAGTTTGCGCGTCGCATGGTCGTGGTCGCTGGGGCGACCGGTCGTTTGAAGCCGCGGCCGTCCAGCTGGAGTACTACCATCAACAACCGTCCCTCGTTGCTGACCTGTTCGCGCACCAACCGGGAACTTGCTTGGGCAACCAGTCCAGCCTGGTGACCCGGTTTTGGCAAACCAGTTCTGTTCGGTTGGCGGTCGCCGGGCCGCTTGCTGGCGCGCCGGTTTTGCTTAGGTACCGTTTGAACTTGAAAGAGCCCCCTGCATCCCCTGCAACCTTGCTCAGAACCGCCCCAGCAGCTGCTCTGATTGCCGGACCTCCTCGCAACCGCCGCCATGTCATTTGCGGAACTCTTTTGGAACCTTATCTGAAAGCCGCCCCGGACCACCCCCGAGCCCATTTGGGCAAAGAAGTAGCTTGCAGCTGTTGGAGTAAGAAGCAAAGTGAGCGCAGGAACGAGGTTGGTTCCCACTTCTGTGATCGTGACTCTCCCCGTTGAAGGAACATCTCTCATGTTGAAGGCCTTTCATGAGTATCACAGAAGTGGGCAACGTAACAGCAAGTCAGGGGGCATTATGTTGACCGTTTCCCTTCAACCTACCACTTGGGGTGGCTTTGATACTTGGTAAAGCATTGGGGCCAGTAATTGCTACTGTGTCTAATGTGTCTATTTCTTTGCCCCTTATACTAGGCGCGGTCAAGGTTTCAACCCCATTTCGGGGATGCGCCCCAACCACAAGTTGTACGCTATAGACTGGAGTCATCAACCTGCACCTGCAGTTGCATACCGGGTACACGCGTATGTAAGACAGTGTGGCTAGATCAAGAATAGGGAACCGCCTCAAACGTGCTTGGTGCGCTTGAATCCTGACCTAAATGCCTAAATGGTGTCCGCCAGAGGGTCCACTAAAATCAACCATGTAATGACTCCGGTGAGGGCATCCACTTATAACAAGCGCATTGGCATTCACTGCGCTTGACTCCGGGCACTGCGGCAGTTTACACCTTCGTGCCATTGGTCATAGCGCGTATTCCCAAGGCTATAGTTTTGCGTGCCCGTGTTGCGTTTCCTTGAAACCCACAGAAAAGGGGTACCCTCACAAAAGGGCGGAGGTTGGAAAAGGATGTGTCGTTCTTTTGATTGCTCCCTTGGAAAGACCAAAGGGCAGGGGGGAACCATACTTTCTGCCACACATTTGGGGGAAGCCTCCCATTTGCGAGTGTGTCAAAGGAAAATTTAGCCGTCTAAAATGTGTTTCATGTTGGTTCCTTAAACTCAACAAAAAGTACCGGAAAAAAAAGAAGTTCATTTTTGTTCCTTAAAATCAAAACCCCCCAACAAAAGGGTACCGAAAAAAAGCGGACCACTTGGTTCGAGCCGGTTCAGGTATACCACCGTCACGACTTGGATCAACTCCGTGGAGGACGGTCCATTTGGCCGGTGGAACTTGGTGAGTTGGAATCTCAAAAGGCTTGGACCCTGAATCCCAAAATGATGTCCATGATTTTTCCGGCCCCCGAATTTCAACTCATGCCCATTTTTTGGTGCAGTGGCTCAACATGGATTTCTTTCGGACCCCCTTTCGGTAACGAGCTTTCCTAGTTCGAGAAACACCCAAATGCGCCAATTCAAGCTGAGCTTCCTGTTGGAGTGACGTGTAGGGACATACAGTATGACATACAGGGAGCCCTGATGGGGCAATTGAGACATTCTACCTGATTTCATAGGTCTTGCGTTGCCATGGGTGCATGGCGAGATGTACCGCTTTGTGAACTTAAGGTACGGAAGCCCCCCCAAAAAAAATGTTTCCTGTCGGTTTCCCCTCAAAAACAAACCGAAGGCTCACTTGTCCCTTTCCCGCCCTTTCAACCTTTTGGTTGTCCCGTGGCAACCACTAGTGGTCACAAAAGGTGATCGCCTTTTATTTCTGGGCAACTGAGGTTGAGAAAAAGTGATTTCTGCTGGGATGTGGCTGCTTCTCTTGCCACAGAAAACATGTTTGGTAAAACCAGACAGTCTCCCTTGCAACCCAGGAAGAATCAAGCCCATTTTCGGTGAACCTAGGAGCACTGGGCAGCCTGGCGGAGGCACGCGTTTCGGCGTCGTTTGCGTCTTGGGTTTTGCGTCTTCGGGGCCCGATATGCGAAAGCCGCCGCTGGGGTGGTGCTGTTGGGGGGGAGGGGGGGTTGGGGGTGCTAGGGGTGAGTAGTTGATTTCCCAAAGGGGGAACCCTTTTCGATGAGTGCTGTAAAGATGTTTTGTTGAGGTGGAGAAACGCCAATGGACAGGACAAGTTCCAGTTTCTTGTCGCCAATTCCCCACGCATGCGCAATGCAGTGTCAGTCTTTTTCTGTTCGAGGTCGCGAAATGAAGCAGGCCGGGTGCACAGATTTCGTGGATTTTCGTGCATGGAATTTGGGGTTTCCCCCAGATTGTCCCAATTTCGCGAGTCAGCTGGGGTAACTTCCGGGTCGAGCCCCGGGAATCCTCGAAAACCAGAGACACTGTCCGTCGACCCTCATGTTTGAGGCTGCTTTTTTGGTTGAGGTTCTCCTGTTTAACCTTGGCTTTCACGGGAAAACCAGGGAAAACAGAGCCTCCATTCGGGGAGCCCGACTCCCTCCAAATGGCCACATGTTGGGCTGTGACGGCCTTTTCCCGACAGGGCAAGGCAAGAAGAAGAGGAGCCGAGCTCGTGGAAACGGAGGGCGCGTGAGATTTGCGGCTGAAGATAGCTTAAGATGGTTCAAAGTCAAAAGGGAGACTAAGGGGACACCCCATTTTCCGGGCCAAGTTTCAGATAAACCCATTTGAAGATGTTTCAGTGGGGAGGCTGATGACCTGAAACCTGAAGTGAAAGCCATGACTTGCTGTGGACAAAACATTGCGATCGGGGAGTCACGTGGAAGACGGTCGCATGCTTGTTTTGCTCTCTTGAAGCATCCTTTCTTGAAGCTTAGTTTGGATTTGATTCTTAGTATTTTTGTTCCCCCGTTCGTGTCCCTAGGATCCCAAGGCCAAACAATAGTTTCAGGGCCAACGGGACCCATTATGTGGGGACAGCAACATGTGGCATCCATGTTCAGTCATGGATCCCTGCGCGGGCCTGCAAATTATACGCATTTGTGTGTGTGTGTGTCACCCCTGGAAAATGGCTGTGGGTCAAAACCAATGGGATCCCATTTTGGGGTAGGTGCACTACCCATTTTAGAAATTATTTTAGTGGGCATTGGGATGTTCACTGGGGGTACGCTTTGGGTTTTGACCCCAAATGGATGCCATTTTCCAGTGCAATCTATGCTTTGTCGAACGCGTCGATGGCAGGAAGAAGGCGGAGGAGCCGAAGGAGAAGGCGGATGTGGGCTTTCGGTTGTCCAACTCAGTGTATGTCCATGTCCCTGTTTGTTTCGAGTGACTGGTAATTCCTTGTTTGCGCCTGTTTTTTTTTGTTTTTGTTCAACCAAACACAAATGCAACATGAAAAACGACACACACACACACACACAAGCACACTAGAAATGAGGTGAACTGTTTTTCCCTTGGCCCTCTGGCCAGGCCAAGCCCAAAGAGCTGAAGTCCAAGGCGTCGAGCTGCGGCTATCGGTGAACCATTCTGTGTGTTGTTCTGGTGAAAAACAAAACGGGAATCGATTCTGGAGATGAGTGGGTGTTGTTTGTTCTCTTTTGTTTTCTCTTTTTTTCTCTTTGTTGAATCGCTTTTCCAGGGAAGAGAACAGGGAATGAAGTAAACCGACCAGTTGTCCTTCGAGATTTTGAAGGGTGAAATCTTTGGTTACCTGCCACTACTATGCAGGGGAATGAAATCGCAACCAGGGAACCATCAGTAGAACCTCGAGGCAACCCTGGTTGCCTCATCATTAGTGGTAACGGGCAGTGGAAAAGCACCAGCCAGCCGCGGCGAGCTTCAAGCCACGAGCATCTAGCCCTGTGGGTTTGCATTCGGTTCCTAAGAAGCCAAACGGGGAAGATACGCCTCGAAACCATCCAGCCTCCCGAAGTAGAGGATTGAATATACATGGGAAACCACGAACCACAACCACAACCCCAAACCGCCAAGCAAAGAGCTTGTCCAGCTTTCTCCCCACAAAAGACAGTTCCAGACCTTTTGACCTTTGGGATTTCCTTTGCTCCACCAATCACCGAACAAAAGACAGTTAGAGGTGAGAATCCACCAAGCAGAAGTAAGGAACCACTTGAAAAGAAGTGCCTGCACCGCGCCAGGAAGCAGAGAAGCGCAAGCCGAAGCGTAAGGCGAGAGACATGGAGCTTGCCATGAGCTGCAAACATGTACCCAGTACATACCCCAGATGTGCCATACATATATTTGTTGTACGCAAATGTATCTATATGCAATTATATATATATACATACGCATTTGCAACTTAAGATCATCCAAGAGCACTGGTTTCTTGGAGTCGAACGCATTGAGAGCCATCTGCTTGTTGAGTGACTGTGACTGCAGGCAGAGGATGCCACAGTTCCCAGGACAGAGAGAGAGCGAGAGAGTGGAGCGAGCGATTCTTGGGATGCCCCGTTCCTCTGAAGGCTGCGGTGAGAGTCAACTGATTAACATGGAAACTCAAAATGGCAGAGAGGAATCTCAAATTCTGGGCCTTCTTCTTGGGTTCCATGTGAGTTTGCAGGTGACCGAAAAAACTGGGCTTCCTTTGCTCTTGGCGCTCCACTGGAGTGGGAACTCACTGCACTTGGCTGCCTCGTGCTTGCAGGCAGACCTGCGACAGTGCGCAGGCGCCTGGACATCTGTTTTCTGGTCGATTGTTTGCGCTGTGATTGGCATTAAATTTGATTTCGGACCCTTTGGTGGACATCATTTCGCTTGGGATTCACGTCTATCCACCTGTTTTGAAGTGGCTCCCTACTTTTTGTTTTTGGCGGTGTTCAACATCGGTCTTTTGGAATTTGGACCAACTTGAGCTGATTGCTTTTGGTCGGGAGTTGCTTGGGGAAATATGGGGGAATTGCCATTGGCTGACTGACGCATTTTGTCCAGATTGAAATTGAAATGGGGTGATGCTTATGGGGGGATGTTGAACTGGGTTTAGGCAAATCATGGCAGCCTCGACGATGACCAGGTTTCCGTTGCAGAGGTCCAATCTGTTGATTGGTAAACCGTATCAATTTACCCAGCCCGTTGAAGCAGCTTGCTTGGCTGCCTCCCAACAATGATAGTTGTTTCCTTCTGCAGGTTCTGAAGCCCGGACTCGTCCTTGACAGCAGTCTTGCTCCGCATAGAACATCAGTTTGGTTTACTTTGGTTTTCCTTTGCCATCCGATGCCGATCGGGCTTTGCCCTGAAAAGGGCTTCGTTGCTTCAGCATGTCCCCTTTGCTTTTTACCCAAAGTTGGTCAACCCCACGGCTCCCTTTTCCGACCACAGGGCCGTGCGGTTCACTTGGCGGTGAATGCATGTCAGGGCTCAAGCCGCTCGCTTTGGAGCTGGTTCGCCAGGGCGGGGCAACTTAGACTGGCTAGGGCCTGGGGTTGTCAGCATTTTGACCCAATAGTGGTGATACTGTGGGTGGTTGCGAAATCCTTCTTGGGCACCACCTAACAACCCTTCGAAGGGTGATTCCCACCGTAAGTACCAACAAGTAATGGTTTCCCACGGATTCAAAGTGGTGCAGGATTTTGTCCATCCACAGTAGGAGCAACATGTGAGTTACTGATTTGTCAGCTCATATTACGAAAGCTGCTGGTTATGCGCTACATGCATAAATCCCCATGATAAATGTCGTGCATCAAAAGGGCCTCATAGGCTGCTTTTGTCGGAGTTCTGTTCTGTGTGATCCATTTGGAAGAGCCAGCAGTGGCTAAAATGATGTTTGAGTCGTCCAGTACTCAAATGAGACCGAAACAAAGATCATTGTGCGATGGGAAAGAACATATACCCTACGGGAGCGCAAGTATTTGATGTTCTTGCGCATTAGTTCAACCTTCTTATGTCTACCTTACTTGACGCACGCCTCCCTATTTCCACCTGGTTTCGGTCTTATTTGGGCACACAGATTCAGCGTTACACCTAGTTCCCCCCTCCCCCGTTCCCCCTCTACTTTCCAATGTCTTCGGATGCAGGATGTAGCCCTCTAGCATCGTACTTGTATTTACAGCACTATTGGTGGGGTCCGCTTTAGACTCCGAACATGGCTCGGGTCATTCAAAGGGGTGTTAGTTGTCATATGCCCATACACGCCGTGGGTTTGCTCAGGAGAGAGATGACGTCTCAACGCACAAAGAGGTGGGGAACTGGGCAGGAGGCCCTCGCAAAAGTTGACTGGACATGAAGGTCATGTCGGTCATATCGGTCAAGGGTTGAAGGCAAGGAATTCAGAGACTCAGACTACAAGAAATCTTCTGCAATTTGCAGTCGATTAAGCATGCCTCATAGAGTTCCAGGAGGAAGTTAGCATGTGAAAAAATCAACGTGAGCACCCTCATAGTTGTTCTTTTTCCCCGCTGTTTGGCTCTACCAGGGCCTGCCTCATTTAAGAACCGTTGCAGGCTGTTGAGCCGGACGAAGCCAAAGAAGGCGGGGTTGCGCAAGGCAGAAATGGGCGTTTCGGGTTGAAGGCACCGGGTTGCGGCGCGGTTGAAAGGGAAACTAAAGGATTGTCAGTTGAAGAATCCCTTTGTGGGCATTTTGCAATGACATTCCTTAGGGTGTGGTCAAAGGGTACATACAATGCTGATGTTCATGGTTGTTATTTGCTGGTTAGCCGATGGACTGATTCTTGGGGGTCGCATTTTAGAGTCGATGGCTGCTTGTGGCTGGCTCTTGGCTCAGTTGGGGTAGCTGGAAACTCTTGACACTGCCGTCAGGGCATGAGCCAGAGGCTCCCAAGGCGAGCCGCGAGTTGTCAGATGGCGGTGGTGGTCAAAATTCCGTTTTGGCATCCCATTTTGGGGGAGGTGAATTCACCACCCATGTTGGAACCTATTTTAGTGTTGGATTGGGATGTTCACTGGGGGTACGATTTGGGTTTTGAAAAGCCCATGGCCACATCACTTTTGCACTGTCTGCCAGGCTACGCTCCAGACGATTCCGTTTGATGCCTTCGGACCCCTGTAGAAAGACGGCTTTCCTCTTGGAAAGGGGCCAAATGTGCACTGCCATGTTGGTGGAAGTGTAAGTTGCCATGGTAACCGTTCCGACATAGCCCACTTATGAGTCACCCAATTGGGGTTGACCTTGTTAGGGGGAAAAAAAACCGAGTGGCTGACCACTTGCTGACTTGGCCAAACACATCCACGTACTGTTCACGGTTGTGTATGTGGCATGGTCAATCGGATTGCGCGGTAGGGATGGCCATCAGCCTTTAGCATCCTGTTCTGGTGGAAGTCGCTTGGAAGGGAACCACATCCTTTTGCCCCGCAAAAGGAGCGCTGACCATGGCACATGTGTGCATATATGTGTATATATATGGCAGCGAATTTTTTTGAGGGGTCTGTAACAGAGCCGCGGCGGACATTCGTTACAGACCTCGTTACAGACCTGTGTAACAAAACCAGCTGGCTCGTTACACACCCCTCGTTACACACCCCTCGTTACACACCCTCGTTACACGCCCTCGTTACACACCTCAGATGAACAAGCCGGGCCAGTGACTTGACTGCCCTGTTTTTGCCGCAGCTTGGCTTGCGCTGAATAGCTGCAATCAAGCTGGAGCTGCGGAGGCGCTTTGCGTACCGTGCTTTGCTTTGCCTCGTTACAGACCTCGTTACATAGCCGTTACATACCTCGTTGCAGACCCAACCCCAGTCCGGGCCCGCTTTTTGCCGCCGCTTGGCTTGCGTTGAATAGAGCTGCGGAGGTGTGCTTTGCGTGCTGCGCTTTGCTTTGCCTCGTTATATCAGACCTCGTTACATAGCCGTTACATACCTCGTTACAGACCCAACCCCAACCCGGGCCAGCGACCCCCCTTTTTTCCGCAGCTTGGCTTGCGTTGAGAAGCTGCAAGCAAGCTGGTGCTGTGGAGGCGCGCTTTGCGTACTGCGCTTCGCTTTGCCTCGTTACAGGCCTCGTTACATAGCCGTTACATACCTTGTTACAGACCCAACCCCCAGCCGGGGCCAGGGACCCTGCTTTTTGCCGCAGCTTGGCTTGCGTTGAGTAGCTGCAATCAAGCTGGAGCTGCGGAGGCGCGCTTTGCGTCCTGCGCCTGGCTTTGCCTCGTTACAGACCTCGTTACATAGCCATCACATACCTCGTTCTGCTGCGCTACATTGTGCTGCTGATACTGCTTGTCAGGAAATGTTTGTGCCGTTACAGACCTGCGTAACAAGGACCTCCGTTACAGACCTCCGTAACAGGATTTGTGGCGCGTCGCGCGTTACAGACCCCTAAAAAAATTCATAGCCATATATGTGAATATATGGTGTGTATATCTATACATATACAATTCAGGCTGAGATCTGGCCCTTGCAGTAGGTAGCATCGTTTAGCCTTGGTTTAGCATTAGTATTGGTGTGGCGTATCCTTCTTGGTGCTCTGGGGTCATATTTAGAATTGGCGTGTAGCACTGGTTTATTCTTTTTTGCAGAACTGACTAGAATCGGTTTGTATTCTGTAGTATTGCTTCCGTCGTATGTCTTGGAATTGCCCAAGAAGTTCCTCGTGGCCATATAATCGAATAGCAGGGGCTTGACTGTACTCCCGGCTCGTTTGAAGAAGGAATAGAGAAAAGCGTTTGCGGTTGGGGGCCCTGCAGCATCATTCCCACTTTTCTGAGTGGGTGCCCTTTAGACAAGTCAATTTAGTGTTAAGGGCTCAGCTGTGCTCCCCCCTTGCACAATTGTTGACCAGGCTCTGTTCAACCACGCTTAGATAAAATTCGCAATTTGTGCTCAGGGTTTCGGGTTTTGAAGTAGTAGAAGAGACTGATGATGCAAGGTCCAGGTGGGGGGAAAGGCATATATATATATATACATATATTTCCATGCGTGAAAGAAAACTGTTCCGTATTGACTACCCTTTTGTCTCTGTTTGAGGAACGAATATTTGTCGCAAAGCTGTTCTGTGTTTGGTACCCTTTGATCAATCGGGTATGAATTGTTTGTTGACGGAGGATTTCTTGAGCAGTTCATGCTGTTGCCAAGAGCGCCCCAACAGCGGAAAGGCCCGAAAAGGGCTAGGTCTTACTAGGCCCAGCAAGAGGCTGATACGCTTTTTAGGGGGGTGGCCCCATTTGTCTCCAAAATAATTTCCGCTTGCCCAAGGCGAGTTGAGTTGAACTTGTGAGTTGCTCAACCTTGAAATGCAAGTCTTCTTTTCTCCCCCCCCGAAAAAAGAAACGAAAGACAAAACGTGCCAAAGCCTTCCTGAGGCCAGAGCTGCCAAGGCCGGAGCCCCAGTTTTGGCAACCAGTAGTCACGTTGTCTGTCCTTTGGGCAAAGGAGTCTTTCAACCACGTGCAAACCAAGCTGTACATCTAACTAGCAGACCGCAGAAATAGTTGCAAGAAGTCAGTTGCACCGTCCCAGCTTGGATAGCGGACGATAGTTGCTCCTTGGTCTGAGTTCAAGGTGTTAAGTGCTGGCCACTTTGCACTCGCAACCTCATTGGAGAGTCATGTCTGACCAAGGTGACGGTGCAAACTATCACACCTCAATCTGTTCTGCTTGCTTCTTGTTTCCGCCGCTGGCCTTTCTTCAGCCGCTCGAGGAAGGACGGCTTCACATTTCAGAGGCATTCGGATCCTTTCTTCCTGCAGAAAGGTTCGATCCAAGCAGAAGAAGATTTAAAGAACGTTCCTGGCCGCCTTTCCTAAAGTGTTGGTTGGCTTTGCTTTAAATTCACCTTACAGGTACCCTCAACAAAAACACACACACACACACACACACGCACAAACACAAACACACACACACACACACACACACACACACACACACACATGTGGCTTTGGGGGTGCCCTGCGCGTGGATCAGGCAGAGGAGGAGCCAGCAGTAGAGCCTGAACCCGTATGCGAGAATCCGGTGCAGGCGTTGCGGCAACAGGGAATCGGTCTTTTGCAGTGAACATGTGGAGGGGTTCTCCAGACTACTCTACATTGGCACAGAAGAAGTTCTCATGAGATAACGTGGGGACCCCTGCAGGTGTACCCTGATCTTCCCCACAACATAGTCAATATATTGTAAAATATAGCCACTACTGCCAAAAGTAGCCACAATATAGCCGAACTGTTCGTGCCCCTTTCAACCATCATTTAGAGGGTAATTCGCAGATGTCAAGACCAATGGACCCAGAAAGAGTTCAGAGCTGTTCGCAAGGGAAGCCATGAGAGGTGTTTTTTTCTTCTTTTGGTCCTTCATGTCAATTTAGCCCGTGTTTGTCCCGATGTTCCAACTGCGGGCTGTTTGTTTGATTCTCTGCTGAGGGGAGGGTGTTGGATCGTTTGAAAAGGCCGAGAGTTGCCCACTTTGGTGGAGACCTTGTAAATTTATAGACATTTGTTCGTCTATAGATGTGTCGATGTGTTGCTCCTTTTTGTGGTACGCAACAAATTGTGTGCACGGCTTTCGGCAGCAAATTCAGAGTTCCTTTTGGGGAAGTCAACCACAACTGGGCTTAAGTCTACCTTGGAGTGATCAGAGAAGACAAGATGGTGCTTGTCCTTTCACCACTTTGCCACACGTGTCCAAGTGCGGGCAGCTTCCTTTCCTTGGGCTGCAAAGGGGCTAGTCGGCCCGGGTTCACATGTTCACACTGCAATGTCCGACAAAGGTTTCAGGGCTCCCCCATTTTTTCAGGGTTCACCCGCAAAAGAATACATCTCAAACCCCTTCACTTCTTCTCGAAGATCGTGTATTCCGTCCACGGGATCTTCTCACACTTCTCCCTGTGCCCGCGCCTGGCGGATCTATCGACCCACTTTCCTCCTCCAACGGACTAACCGATGGTCCTTTTCATCTCTTCATAGCCCTTGCGCTCAAAATTCCTGCGCTCCGGCGCACATGAACGCTCACCTCCTTGCCACCCGGAAAAGCGGCACCTCCATCACTCATCTTGCGGTCCCTTGGCGGCCTTTGCCAGGATCTCCAGCATCAGCACCGCGCTCGCCTCAAGGTCTTGAAAGAAAGGCGTGTCGCGTGAAGTCCAGCGTGCTCTCTGATGCAGACGCCACCATCCGCCCCGGAATCATCTCTTCTCCGTGAATCCTTGGCCGAGCCCGCCGTGCCAGTAGCCCCCGATCCCGAAGCCATAGGCGCCATTCCTGAAGACCGTGTAGGCGGGAGCCCAATCCACCACTTCCACTTCCAGGTGCTCCACGTCAGAGCCAGCAGAACTCTCCGGTTCCGTGACAGCACCCTTGAAGTTTGATAACCCCCAGCTTGTCGTCCTTTCCCAATGATCCACGCGCCAGTTCTCAACCAGCCGCTCCCACTCCACATTGTTCTCCTCGTCCGGCGCGATCTCCGATACCCGCCAGCCGTCCAAGTCTTCAAGCCGTACTCCCTAAGGAAGGTCTCGCGGACGAGGAATGTAGTCCCAGTAGCGCGGCAGCATGTGGTTGCGAGCCAGCCGCATCTCCCCATCCAGGAAAGTAACCTGTCATTCACCAACCTGTGCAGCCTTTCGCAACTGCAGACCCACTTCCGGCTTCAAACTTTCGGCTGACGTCCTTGATGAACGCCGGCTTTCTCCACCACAAACGTCACCGAAGGAGCGCAACACTCCTTCCTTCCAATGGGCCGATCGCCCACACCTTGATCTAGTCCAAAGGCCTGCCCGAAACCCGAACCATTGACCCCCCCAATTCTCACGAAATTTGGGCGATACTATGGAACCGGGAATTGGCACACGCGTGCCACAAGGGAATCGGTTTCATCGTTCCCCAATCACATTGAGTGCGCAGGGTTGCACTTGGCCATGGACACCTTCTCCAGCACCTGCGCCTGCTTGATGTAGTTCTTGTGCCCATCGGACCAGGATCCTCACCTCGCCACTGAAGTCGCGCTCAACGACCTCGGCCTCGGCCTCCGACTCCTCTCAACGTGTCGGTCACCGTGATCCTCCCGCACGTACCCTTCGGCAACTGCACGTACCCCGCCCGTCCTCAGGGTATAGATTACCGCGAAGCAAAAAGGACATCCCAGCCACTGCTTCTGTGGCACATCGCAGAGCCTCTGGAGCCGAAGCCCCTCCTCTTTTCGCAAGCGCTGCAACGTACGAATCACCACAGCCGTGACCACGAGCCACCAGTATCCGTTTCATGTTCGAAGTCCTTCGCCTCCGTCAGCTCCACGCACATACAGCCCACCAGCAGCAGCCCAATTTTTAACTGGGCTTTCACCCACCGACGCCGTCCAGCCCTCAATGAGTGCAGCCAATTCGCTCTCCGCCGTGCTGAGCGCGCTGCAGACTTGTCTCGATAGGGCATCCAGAGCAATTAATGCACCGCCAAGCCGGAAACTTGTGCTCGTGGGCCTAGGAGAAAGCATCCGCGAAGGCCTCTGCCGCCGTTCCCGATGCTGCTGATGATCGGGTCCATGATCACCTTCACCAAGGCGTTGGTACCGCCTTCCCGTGCCGTCTTCCGCAGGTTACTGCATCACCTTCTCTCCGATCTCCCCTCTCGGTGCCCCTTCCTCCTCCAGAACCCCCACTCCTGCCAGGGTGCCACCCTTCGTGATGTGGTGGCGATCCACGAGGTCTGCCGTGTAGGACCATCCCAATCCCATGAACATCATGCAAAACTAGAACCCGCAAAACCTCAAATCCTCTGTCTCCGTCAACCACTCAAGATCGCTGGTGTCCCAGACCGCCCGAATCTTCCGCAGCGTCGCCGCCACCGCCAAAGTAGACCGCCGTGTAACCGACGATCTCATCTCGTCCATGCCACTGGCTCTTGATCCTCCACAGGCTGGCCTCCTTCTCGAACCAGCAAGCGCACACGATTCGCCCAATCCTTGGGTGACGTAGTCAATCCGTAAACGGATCCCTCCACCGCCCAAAGCTCTCCCGGCAAAGTGACCTGCATGGTACTCCTGGAAGATGGTTGGCGGGTTCATAACCACACTGTCCTTGGATCGGCCAGTACATTCAAGTCCTCAGCCTTCTGCATCGCTGCCAGCCACGCACCAACCCGGACATCAGCATTTCCACAATCTTCTCCACCATAACCATCCCCTCCTCCCCGCCATCGGCTGGCGCTCCATCATCTCCAGCATGTTTCTCCGCCGCCATCGAGGTCCGTCGTATCGAAGAAGTTTGAAGTACCCTCCGAAGATGCCGACATCGTCACGTCTGGACCCGCCTCTCTGCTTCCCAATCCTTGGTCCCGAAGACCAGTGCGGGCAGTTTCTTTTCCTTGAGCTGCAAATGGGCTAATCGGCCCGTTGCAATGTCCGACAAAGGTTTCAGGCCAAGCAATGCCAATGCCAGTGTATGAACCTTAACCTATTTAACCTGTTTGCCAATGCTCAAATGTGCGCGGGCGTACCAGCCAGTTTGCCCCTGGCCCAGGAGCAGGCTGAAGAGGACGGGCAGGAGCAGGAGGAAGATGATCAAGAGGAGGAGGAAGAGGAGGAGGAGGAGAAAGAAGAGGAGGATGGGAAGGAGGTGCGCAAATCAGACTGAGAGAGAATGCTTGTCCAGGCGTTGTGCAGCTGCCATTATGCTATTTGCGCGTTGAAGAGTAGTGCCTCCGAGGAAGCAAACACTTCGGATTTACCTGGAGCACCAAGTGAGAGGATTCCCCCGCTAAGACCATGCAAGACTAAAAAGGGAGGCCGTCACCGCTGATCAGGTGGGAATGAGGGGCAACCCACTTGTGTGACCCTTCACGTGGAGGAATAGTCATCAAGGCCTTGCATTGGTGGTGTCGCAGTGGATTGCCAGACTTAGCTTACCATTTTTACAGTTTGGTTTTTTGTCCATCGTGCAAACTGCAAACAGTTTGCAGGGAGTCTACGTCAGGTGAAGAGTGGCCCATTCCCGCTGATTGGTACTGTCCAGGAGCAAGCGGAAGACCAGCAGGCTCTGATGCACCTGGCACATCTCGGCTAACATCCTAGCCCCCAAACCATTCTCACAAGGGGAAACATGTATACAACCAAAAGACACACAGGGTATATACTCAATTTTCTTTTGGGGGTGGTTTGGACAAATGGTTTCACTAATTGCCCTCAAACCACTACCCTCGGGGGTATGTAATGCCGATGGGCAGTGCCAGCGAAGTCAAATGGGTGTCTCGAAATGAGAAGTGGGAACTGGACAATGTCCGCCAGAATCAGAAGTCATACCGACATGAGTTTCTTTTCAATTATCAGACAATGGTGAATCTGGGAGGGTTTTGGGGGGACTCGCTCAAAAAATCTCAAACCCAGAGACTCTGGAATTACTTAGATAAATAGGAACAAGTCGCCATGTCAAACGGCCAATAGCCTCAGCATCCGGACTGTGAAACGAGATCCATTCTTGGGGGGTATCCTCCGACCCGGGAAAGGAGCCTCCCCCCCCTCCTTTTTTTTTTCTGGTAGGACAAACAAATTCTTCTGAAATCAAGGGTCGTTCGCGATCCGTTCCTGCAGGCTTCGGACAGCGAGAAGGGCGCCCATGCCGAGGCGCGTCAACACGCGGAACTTCGCAGGTTTTCCCTTTGGGGGTGTCTTGTTTTTGACGGTGCCCGTTTTGGGGGTTGGTTTTAAGGGAAACCATCAGGAAACACCGCCCATGTTGTGGGTTCCCCTATTTTGAGACAAACCCTTTTAGGCGTTTTTACCCGAGCATTTCGCAAGCCGTTGGCAATAGAAATCAGTGGGTGATTGCTGTTGATCCTTGTCCCCGAGTTGTTCAGAGAAATTACCCAAAGCAGAGCAACGTTTCGGTTCCACCAATTGGGTGCGCCTTTCATTTACGGGGCCTTTACGCTAATGATAGCTGGATTGGGAACACATTTGCATCTGACACGTGGAAAGATTCTCCAGACTTTTCCTGAGCGAGCCAAACCCAAGATGTGGGTGTGGGTCAAAGTAGGGTACTCCAAAAAGTTTGGGGGGTCCTGTTGGCTTCCAGAATGGCCTGGATATCCCTGAATCCGAAGAGCTTCTTTTGTGAGCCTACAACTCTCCTCGGACTTCCGAACAGGGGCTTCCCGAGGCAAGTCTGGATGTTTCTTTAAAATAGATGACCCCCTAAAAGCATGTTCTCTGGTTTGCTTTTTGCTTGTCTCCCTCGAAACCACGAGCCAAAAGTGGGGTGCAACACGGCAGAGTGTTGTGCCCTTCTTCTACGTTCAAACCGAGAGGTCGTTCGGCGTTTTGCGCCAGGCAGAAGAGAAGCACGAGCAGCGTCCCCAATCTCGTTGTTCGAGACACATGGGTATGTATCAAAGGGATTTGGACCCAAAACTGGCGGTTTCCCATTCGGCTTTCCATATGAATGTACAACTATATATATATATATATATATTATATACAAATATGTGCGTTTGGCAAAGTTGTCCAGCAGCTTCTGGTTTATTTGGGAGGGACATAGGCTAAGAATCCCACGAAACCAGGGAGTTCACTAATTGTCCCATGTCCTTTTGGAGCAACAAGTAATTTGACCATATGTGACCAAGTGGGCATCCGCAACAATGTGATGGGCTGCCGATTCGCTAAGACACGCCCTTTGAAGAAACTCCAATTCTGTGAAAAGAAAAAGACACATACGTCCTTTTGAGTGTTTCAAGCATTTTGGGGGGCCTTTTTGCATGTGCTGCTTGGTGAATCTATGGGACCTGTAGGGAACCCTGAAAAATCCACATCCATTGCCTTGGCATTCGAAACGCATCCGAGGTCGGATGACGGCAGGCCGAGCGAGCGAGCATCCGGTCGGAACCCGGACTCGTTGGCTCTCATGGCGCCGCAGAAAACTGTAGCCAAGGATGATGCTGACGCAGGGTGCAAAACCGGTGAATAAAATGTGTGTAGGGCTTGTGGTCCTATTGTTTTGTTGGTAAGTGGGTGTCCAGGCTGTTTGGAACATTTGTAGGGGGCGGCCCAAATGACAGAGTTCCCTAGCTTCAAGTTATATCAAGCTACAGCATGTTGTGGTGATGCTCGAAATCAGGAAGCCATTTTGCAGGGAGTTCTCCGTGTAGTCACTCTCATTTTGTAGACTCCTTCGCCAATCCCCATGCTATGAATTGGCTGTTCCAAACCCACCCCCAAAGTGTACAGCGGGATGTTTGGGGTATAGCATGGTCATGAAAGCATCAGGCTTTGCCCCTGAGTAGCAGGCCGTTCCTAGGTCCTGGTGTGTTTTATACCTGTCCTCGGGTCTGTTCCTTTCTACTGCAAAGAGCAGAAACTTTTGTCGCTGTCACGCCAATTTGGGACTCTTTGTCGCTGGACCTGTTTGGCTGACATTCCACTCAGGTAACCTCAGTCCCTGAGTTCCTGGACTATTCGGGACTTCATTTTTTTAGGAAGACCTTTTTGGCGGCAAAGTAACAGTTTGGACTTTGTTTGGCCAATCCACTCGGGAAGTGAGTAACCCTTAGTTGGTGGTTGGATTGGTGGTTTGGTGCTTGTAGAGGGTAATGGGGAAACCGTCCCCGAATTTCCAAAGCCGCCTATTCCTGGAGTGAAGCTGACCTGCATTTTTCTCAAGCAAACCCGACCCATTTTGTTTGCCTTACAAGTGAAGCAACATTTACTCATTTACTCTACAAAAGCCAAGGCCTCAAATTCTCCAGCCACCAATCCAAGTCATCGATGATGAGCCTGAAGTGAAGGATTCCGCGAAGTCCGCGAAGTCCTCGAAATCGCCCTTGCCAGTTGGCAGATGGTGACCAAGGGCAGGTTGAAGGCCGCAAGCTTCCCAGGTCTCGACACGCGTCCGTTTCGAGCCAGGGTTGCGGGTGGCGTTTGGGTCCATGAAAGTGACATGGGTCTGTCGAGGGATCTCGAGGGTACCCCTTTTGTTTGGGTTTCAAGGAAAACCAACACCAAACACACCCACATGGTTAATAATTTCACGTGTTGTTGTTTGTGTGTGTGTTTGTGTGTGTGTGTGTTGTTTTTAAGGGGGGGTACTGTTACTTTCGGGTTGTGCAACACCACCATTGTCATAAGCTTAGTCCACAGCTCCGGTGCATTTGTCTCACCTACAAGGGTCCACTGAATTGCTCCTTGAGTACTCATGCTAGTTGGCTTCCGACAAAGTCGCATACGTCGGGTTCCCTTTCTGATTATCCTCCCCTTTAATTATTTTGGGTACAAACCATGGTGTGCAAAGAAATCATGATCCATTTTACAGTTTTTAGTTTGTTTGTTTTTTTTTCTGAGAATAGGCCCGGGTGAAAAAAAACACCAAACAGGGGGCGAACTGTCGAGAAAGGACGAACAAAAATGATCCACGCTCGAAATCCGGATAGTAAGGGACATTCCCAACAATAGCTCGGTGCTTGAAATCTTCGAATGGGTAGACGCAATTGAAAGGTCTTGATTACGCCTCTTTAGGGCAAGAGGCACTCTTGCCGGGGAGACTGAAAAAGTGAGCCTTGTCCAGGAACCATTTTATAGACGGGCCTCAAAAGGGGCCCTCGAGCTGAAACAAGATTGTTCAGAACAACCACTAGGTCCCCAGTGCCCTTTTACCCTTTTTGGTTGGGAGGGTTCCCCTAAAATAGACAACAGAAAAAAGAAACGGTACCAACTTATTCGAACCTCTCAAATCTGGAGGACCTAGACCAGAAGCCGACAAACACGACCGAAACAGACATCGCCTTCTCGATCTCTGAGGCTCCCAGCGCCCAGAAACCGCCGGAGCCGGTGCCTGCAGAACCCGATGAACCCATCGTCCAGGTGCTCCTCTGGACACCGCCCGACGCCGCGAGTTTTCCCGGTTTGCCCTTGTTGCTTTGTTGGAAGGGGCAAGCCTCGGGAGAAAAAAAAACACGAATGTACTACGACAAGCTGTTGGGAGCATATAGCGCCATGAAACCTCCATTTGCACGAAAGAGGCCAGTTTTCTGCCCAACGGCCACCGAAGGCTTGGAAATCTATCCAGGTAAAAGCTTCGGTCAAGGCTTATGAGGCCAAAATTGGGGTTGTGCCATCTACTTTTGCCCAACTCAAAAGAGCGATTTGAGGTTCTGGGACACCCTGTGAAGTTGCGGGATTCCCCGGGTGTCCCTGAAAAAGTGGTTACACCTGCTCTGCCCCTTGATGTTTGAGGCATTTCCTGAAGAGAAGGACCCCTCAAAAAGACTTGAAAAGGAGGGTATGGTTGGTTGCTTGAGCACCGACGTTTCATTGCAGGTGCCAAAGCACCCGGAGACGCTGAGCACACAAGAGCTGGTTGCACGAGCCTGAGAATGAGCCATCAATTCCTGGGTTGGAGGAAATTAGTAGAATACACGGAGCCCTGCTGTTTTTTGCCAAGAAGTAACTCGTCGTATTTTTTTGTCGGAGCCAACACATGCTTTTCACACCAAGCCCCAATCAGATCCAGAAGCGGCAGGAATTCTTGTGCCGGTTTTTACACGTGATGGGTTTCCGGTGTGCGTGAGTCCTTGAGATGTTTGGATGAGGACCTTCTGCAGACCAGCAGTGTGCGACGACAGCTCCTCAGGCTCGCATGGTTTTGAGGCGGCGAACCAAACCAAGCCCACAGGAACTCCTCTCTCAAGTGTTTGTCTTTGGGTATGTCGCGTTGTGTATCTCAAAATGGTTTTCGGACGAAACCCGGCCGCCGTTTTACGTAGGAAATAAACGGATTCCGATTTTTGAGCAGCAGGTTCACCTCGGGGCCAGACTTCCCGGAACCTCCGAGATCCAGACTCGGCAGGCGTGGAGTTCCCATCAGGGAACAGCTTCTTCACTGGTTCCGGGAGCTGCAGGCGCGTCAAGCGGGTGCTGTCTGCCACTGGATGTTAAGGATAGTCTCGATCAATGGGTGCTGAGTTGATTCACATGGTCATTTTTAAGGCATGTTTGTTGATTGTGACTCGGTTGGAGTTGGGGTGGGGGTTGGGGTTGGGGTTGGGGTTGGGGTTGGGGTTGGGGTTGGGGTTGGGGTTGGGGTTGGGGTTGGGGTTGGGGTTGGGGTTGGGGTTGGGGTTCGTGAGGTGTCGTCCGATGGAGCGGATTGGTTGAGGTGTGAGGTCGAGCGGTTTGCCAGGAACCTCCATCGAAGCTGATGCCTGTTCAGCAGCCCGCATCCGCAAGGGCCTCGGGACATGGGGTAGGTGCAGCAATGAGGGGGGCCATGTGGCCTTGCAAAAAGACGCGCCCACGTAAGCTAATTCACGCGCGCAAGCGCGGCATACTTGCGCAAGCTGCGCGTTAGCGACTCGTACTGAACAGTTGCAACTTTTGAGGCGAGCGTACTCGAAACCCAATGCTTTGCATTTTGTATCACAGTGCTGGGCCATGTTGGAGGTTTACAAAGTGTACTTCGCGGACACGTAAGCTATCGCTGTTCCAATCGCTGTGGTGGCGCGCAAAAGTGTTCCCAAGCTCGGCTTGCGTAAGCCTCCAGCTGATTGTGTGCGCGCGTAGTTGTCGGGGAGGAATCTACCGGTATTTTTAGCATTGCTGCTTCAGGACGCAGGAATTGGGGATCAGGGCAACCAAAGGGAGGTTGTTGAAGCATTTGCCCAGGCGTGCCAAAAGGAGGTTGTGACCAAAAGGAGGCTGTCGAAGCACTGAATTCAAGGAGGCTGTCGTTGCACAGACCCTGTCTTTATTGCAAGTCAAGAGGAGTTTGTTCAATCCATTTTCCAGCGAAGCCAAAACCAGTTTCCGCAGACATCATGATTCCAAGGAAACCCAAAAGAGGTTGCTTAAACATGTTGATCATCAGGATATTGTTCAATCATCCCATTCCCGGGGAGACCAACAATAGAAGCGGTGCTTTAATTTCCTTTGTCCAGAGCCAAAACGCGGTTACAGTTGTTTAAAAAACAGCCCTTTTCCAGGGAGGCCGGAGAGGGGTTGTCTCAACACCCTTCCCTCCATAGCCCAAAGGAGCTTGTCTAAAGCCTCTGGAACCCCCACTTTGGAGTGTTGTCCGAGATGTGGTTCGACGTGATGAGCTCTTTCGACCACGAGAATCTGTGCGCATGGGTGTTTTCCTTTCTAAGAGAGCCCTACGAAAGGGTCAACACAAGTCTGGCATCACAACTGCGTGTTCCTCGATACCCCAGGCCTTTGATAAACGGCAAGGAGCTTGGGTCCGGGAGGGCGGGGGGTTGAAATATGGTCAAACCACGATTTTTGAGCCACATGCCTTTTGGTTCCTTCAAAGGGTTTGGTTATTTGCTTTGGGTGTACCACCCAGCTTGCGGGTTCGACCCCCTTCACCAACCAGAGGTAGATGGTCTGAAAAGCAATGCGGCAGGCTGCCTCAAAGGCACAGCGACCGGGACCTGCGGGCGCAGGCAAAAGGGTATTGCGAGTGGAACGTGGCACGTGATGTTGGGTATGGGTCAAAATTAAACAACACCAGGGGACCGCAGGTTAAATCGTCCATGTTTCCATTTACCAGGGCAAGCCCATTGTGGGTACCTATTTTTGACCCACAGCCATTGTGGGAGGTGCTTTCGCTGGTGCAGTTGTTCTTACCAATATTGGAGGGAGAAGAAACGGAGGAGTCCGTGAGGCTGTTTGTCATTTGATATCGTCCAATGTCGTTTTTCCTGATTGCGCAAAAGGGGGGGCAAACCGGCGGACAAACCGTGCTCCCAAAATGGGGTCCTCTTTCATACGGTGTTGGGTTGCCACTTTGTGTGAATGGCCAAGGACATCAATTCCCTTCAAAGCAAGAAGGCAGGGATGGAAATCCAATGGTGACCAAAATATCCTGTTGACCGTTCGTCATTCAGTTGTCTCAGCCAACTTGTCTCATGCCTCGCCCGCTACTCTTCGCAGGGATCAAATACGTCGCCAACGGGTATCGCGTGGAAGCCTGCCATTGAGGGGCAGCTCACAGACATCATGTAAGACCTAGTGCTTAAGTTTAGTAAGCCTGGTGGTCCACTTCTCACGACCTGAGCTCCTGGACTCTAAAAAAAATTAAGGAAGGCCATTTTAGTGGTGACCAAGCAGAAAAGTGTGGGCTCTTGGCCAATCCGCCGAGGAAGCGAGAGAAATAGTGTGGATGGTTGCAAAATCCATTTCGCACCACTTTGAATCCATGGGACATCATTATTTGTTGGTATATGCGAGGGGGGAATCCTTCCAGGGTTTCTTGGGTGATTAAGAGGGTACAGAAGTCAAGAGGTCACGGGTTGCTCCCAAGCAGCCGGCCAGGCCCAAGGCCAGACAGGCCCAAGGCCCGGAGCAGGGTGAGGTCACCAGCGCAGATGAGTCTGGGGGGTTCTTTTGATGGCACCCTTGGGCTGGGAGAACAACAAGAAACCAAAAGGAACAACCAACAACCCTTTTGGGGGTCACTTTGGACATGTCACACTTATCGGGCCATTCTTTCCAACCATCGTTCTTTTCAAAATACAAATCGCTGTTTTCCGTGGGTTTCCGGAGGTTTGCCAGAAAGATCCGGATCCCTGGAAAGAATGAGGAAGGTACCCCTAGAAACATGGAGCCCAACAGGGGGGTCCCCAGAAGGAGTTTCGCTCTATGCGAAGGATGGCATTTTTTTTGCTCCCTGTTAATCTGCAGAGTATTTCTCAACAA
Organism: Effrenium voratum; assembly: GCA_963377175.1. NCBI lineage: Eukaryota > Dinophyceae > Suessiales > Symbiodiniaceae > Effrenium > Effrenium voratum. The sequence goes on along the minus strand of CAUJNA010003846.1, from coordinate 82,299 downwards.
AATAGTTTTGAAGGTCCCCGCATCGTGTTACACACGGGAAATGGATTCTTATCGTATACCGGTTAGTAAGCTTGCTACACCAACTGCTACGCCACCTGCCGACACGTTGCCCAGAGGTTTAGTGCAAGTGCAATACAACTAATCTTGTGCGCAGGGTCCACTGTTCTCACCTGCAGGCACGCAAAATTGGTGCCAAAAGAGGGTCTTCATTTGGTACACCAGCCCTTGTGCTTTTTGTCCTACGGGCATCCATGTCCCCCCGGTTGATCCGTTCAGGTGGGCCGCGGTCTATTGGTTTACCGTCATTCAGGGGAACGACATTGGGCAGAGAGTCAAAAAATCGCCAAAGTGGCCATTTCACAATGGATGACCATGGCTCCCTGACCAGTTCAGTGGCATCCTTTGGCTTCGCGAAATTGGTGAAAGCAAGGGCTCACTTGTTCCTTTTCGGGCCACTGAACTGGCTTTGGTTGAGGTTCCCCTTACAGTTAGGTTTCAACCAAACGAACACCAGTTCGGAATGTTCGGGGCGGTCCAATCCATCAACGCATCCATTTGGAGGCGACGCCTGCGCCGTGGTCAAAGCTGGAGCGGAAAGGGATGGAGGCCAGACAGGGGTCACGAGCTGTCCTTCCATTTGCTTCAAATCATTGAATATGTGTATGTCATCCTGTTGGTGTTAAAGGGGATTCACTAGAACTATGTTGTTGTTTTTTTTTGCCAGGCCTCAAGCAAATGGAAGTTTCTCTGGGCACAGAAACATCATTCCCTTTGGTTTGATGGGGAGAACCCCTTGGTCGTGATGTTGGGAAATAGGGAAACCCGGGAAGCCATTTCGGGGGGTTCCCGAACTCGTCCGCACCAGCAAGTGGACTCTAAGGATCACCAGCGCAAAGAGCATGCAGCAGTTTTCATGTTTCAAGCGTTCCCGGGATGTTAGCACCCAAAGCCTCGTGATCTTGGGCCTTGCTCGGTTGCTTGTGATCCTGGCCACTTGGTTTCCGAAACGGACACCTCGCAAGAATCAAGAACACACACACACACACACCTATATGGAGAGCCATTAAAGCTCCCGCAAAAACACGACCCTCACGTCCCCTCCTTCGCTGGACAGGTGAAGGTGCCTTTGCGCGCAGAGGCACGATGCATTGGCCCAAATGAAAACAAGGGGTGCCCCGATGCTGGGACAGACGGGGCGCTTGAAGGGGCAGGATACTTAGCAAGTGGTCAACAGCCACGGTTACAACCTATGTAGGACATGGTGACGAGACACTTAAGAAGTACCTTGCCCCTTGGGTATACGGATTTGCAGTGTGGTATTGATACAGGTATCCCTGTCTTGCTTGAGGTTCTTGTTGGCCGGGCTTGGATGACCCAAAAGAAACCAACTACCCAATTCGCGGTCTTCCATTTGGAGATACACCGAATCCTCCATGTGTCCTTTCGGTTTGCTTGGCCATCCAAGCACGGTTCCACCCAAAAACCTCCAAAAATGTCATATGTATATATATATATATACAAACCCCAAAAGACACGATGTTTTTTTTTCTCCTGGAAACACGAGGTTTTCAGATTGAGGTTTTGAGTCTCTTTTCTGAAATGAAGATTGTTTGCTGCCCTGTTGGTTTAACGGGAATCGTTCACGACTAAATTTATATTTGCTCCCGGGGACTTAAGCAAATGGAGGCTTATTTTGAGACAGGCGTCGACTTCAGTCTTGTTCTCGCCAGGCACCCGAGTTCTTCCCCAATGACATGTCCCACATGCCAGCCAACACTGTCTTGGTGCCTTGCGTGTGCTGTCCTTAGCTTGTGTCAAAGGAGGGCTTGTGTCAACTCAACGTCGAGATTTGGACCAGCAAATGGAGGTTGTCCCTTTGGCGCCCCCTTTCATAAACCAATCTGAAAAGGGTACCCTCCAAAATACACACCCATAGGGGGCCGAGAAGAGTCCTCACTCATTCAGCACAACCCTTCCTTACTGCATGCGTTTGTCCCTGCTCAGGTTGCAGCCGGTACTGCTGGCGCATTTTGAGGGAGGGACTTGGCAAGTAATCAGCAATCATGATTCATGATGATAGCCCGCTTATGCGACTTACAACCCGGTTGCTTGCCATTTGCTGCCTCTCTCAGAGGGAAGTGGCAAAGCCCTGGCCACTCGTACGCCAGGGACAGGACGAGTCCTTGGTAGTGCCAGCTGGTCATGTGTTGGTGCTGGGGGCAATGGGCAAGGAGCTCAGAGAGCGATTGCAGGCAATGCAGGAAGTAGCTCAAACCTTTGGTCAACTTCTGGATAATTTTCTGGAGTTTATGACTTTCCGGTTGAGTTGTCACACTTTGTACTCTTTGTCAGGGGTCCGTACATCTCCCTTTGTGGAAGCATCAAACATTGCAGTGTCGTTGAGAAGGATCTTCCCGAAGCTGGCGCATTTCGATGGGAGATGTAGCGACCACTGTGGGCAGGTTTCGTAAGGACCCTGTAGGACCTGTTGCCAGCCTCAGCGAGGCAATGAGCCGAGATGAAAGCCTGCTTGAAGGGGGAAGGTTCTTTTTAGGTTGTCAATGTCCTACGTTGCTTGCAACAATGGTTACCATCCACTCAAATACCCTGCCCCAACAAAGGGGTCAAGGGCCGTTGTCATCTCCAGAGTTTGGTGTGCCCCATTGGCCCCACTCCAAAGCAGTCTAATTCTTTTCGGGGGCGGGATTCCTCAATTTGAGACACACCACCAGCTGGTTCCCCGAGGAGCTCACGGTTGTGTCGATTTGTGTCGATCTGTTTGCCGCTCATTTGCAAGGTCTGCCCGAAGGTATTCCCTTGATGGTGCCCACGAGTGCTGCTGGCATGATTCTCCATCCGGCCACATTCATTTGTGGTTTTGAAGGCTTGGTACTCTTTGGAGCTTGGTTGAAAGAGAACCGCAAGGAAAGCCGCATTTCATTTTGGAGGTCCCCTACTTTGACGCATACCATATACGTCAGAGTCAACTCATGAAGGGTCATCTCCCCCAAAGCCGAAAAAGCAGGGCCCCCCTGAAAGGGGCCGGGAAGGCTTCCATTGACCGGTTGCCCACAATACCCCCTGGCTCCTGAACCTTCATTCCTTACATAAATTTGGTGTCCCAGTGGTGTTTCGTGGCAGAAATGCGCTATTCGGGGGTTGGCTCTTGCGGCAGCTTCTCTTTTCTCATATAGTCTGTCGCGTGTAAATATGTGGAAGCATACCTGCAAAACGGGGGCAAATACCCGCAAAACCAGCGCAAATCCGAATCATGTAACAAATGGGTACCTTGCAAGAAGCCCGTGTTCATGAAACAAGCTTTTTGGGGGGAAACAAGCACTTTTTGGATCATTGGGCGAAAATGGTTGGCCCGAGCAATTTGTTCATGACAGATTTGTGTAACAATGGAAGGTCAAGGCTAGCAGCTGGATGCGGCAACCTCCTTTCGGTCGACTATGTAAGGGGAAGCGAAAGGAATGTAACCATTTCTGGACGGCATGGTTGTCCAATGTTGAGACGCACTGTTTGTCAGTTAACCAGGATCCACTGGGTTTTTTGCTGTGTAGGTTGTGCCAGGTGGCCCTTTTTTTTGGCAGTCCTTTTTCTGATTGTTTGTTTGTTCCTTTAGTGATTGTTTCCAGCTTGGTCAGTGGTAAGCATGTTCCTTTTGGTTCCGAGTCGTTGGGTCACCTGGAGTGGACTCCATGGAAGGCGAGAATTCCTGGGAGCAGCTGAATCAGCAGCAGGAGCCCAGGATCGGGCGATTGATCTCCGCTTCGAGCGCACGCAAGGAAACTAGAGGAAGTCCGGGCAAAATCGCCAGTCTTATGGTTAGTTTGCATGGCGATTCGGTCTTTGGCCTGACCGAATCGTCCCTTAGACCCTTTTGGAAATTTACAGTTGTTCCATTGAACCTATGAAAGGAGGCTCCAACCTCGGAATGATACACCCGTCTGATTTTTCTTGGGGGGTGCATTCCCTCCAAGAGTAGGGACACCCCCACTAAAAAAGAGACACCCCCCTATGAATCAACCAGGGGGTTGCAAATTTCCCATTCCCCAAGTCAAGCGCTGACTCTGGGTTGCAACAAATGGCAGCCTGGGCTGAGGTTCGACCTGGTGCCGCCCTTTGAACTGGCGCTTGGCAACGACGACGTCATCGTGGATGCCGCCACTATGGACTTTATGCAGGTCCCACCGGAGGCGCATCCGCGGAAAAGGTTGTGGTCCTCGAGCTTCGGACCAGACACCGAGATCAAAGAGTTATAGGGAAGCCAAAGAGTTGTCCAGGCACAGCGGAGGTTCCATGTGCCTAAGCTGACCCCGTCAAAAGGCAAAAAGGCACCCGGGATCCACTGGGAGAGGAAAACCCAAAACACGACAGGGGGGCAAACCCATGTTGGTGTGTCATGTTTGAGGGCACCGTTTTTTGAGGTTGAATGGAAACCAAGCCATACGAAGCAGAAGCGTCAGGGTACCTAGAAAGCGATTAACCGCCATAGTTGTTGCCCCTTCACCATGGCTGCAAGTTCCAAAAGTTATGGTAAAGCAGATGGCACAATTCCCCCATGTTGTTTAGTCATAGCGTCTACTTACAACGGAATTGCGCCATCTGGTAGGGCTTAGTTGGAAAACCATTATGCAGCCACTACTCACTCCCTGAGTTCATGGACTTTAGTCACTTTCTGGGTTTGGACCATTTTTAGTGGTAAACACAAAAAGTGTGGTTCCTTTTTTCAGCCCTCCCGAAGTGAGACTACAGGGTGTTTGTTTCGGTTCCTCGAGTTTGGGCTACCCCAGGTGTTTTGAGACTATACACAGGGTGTGTGTTTTGGCTTCTTTGGTTTTTAGGTTGCCTCCATGGCTTTTTGGACTTTTGGACTTTCTGGGCTTTGGACTTTAGGTTTGCCCCATGTCTTTTTTGTTTCTTTTGGTTTGTTTTTCTTTGTTTTCGATTTCTCGGTGTTTGGGACTTTGGGGTTGCCCAAGCGGTTCCGCTTGGCCGTCTTTCCACGCGGCGAGGATCACCTCGCCGCGGCCATCGCGGCGGCCGCGGCCGCCGAAGCCGCAGAGGCCCGGGAGATCGACATGCCTCGGGTTCGGTAGGCTTTTTTTTCTTCCTTTTTTCTTGTTGTTGTTTCTTGGTTTTTTGTTTTTTTTTTGGGGGGGGGGGGGGGGCGGGACGTTTTTTTTTTCCTGGCCAAGTCTTGGGTCAGATTCACATTTGCCCTGTTGGCCCAGTTCCCAAAAAGGAGACTCTACAAATAAAGCTTGGGAAACAAGATGCTTTGCAAAGGAGTTCTGTCAGAAGGGTGGCCTCCAAATTGTTCTGTGGTTTTCTGCAGCACCACATGAGGGGTCCCATGTCTTTGGAGGGAAGTTGTCACGACTTGAATTAGAGAGTCCAAAAACGGCTAAGTCCATGGAATCCGACTTGTTGTTTGGCGTGGGCCAGCTAAAGCAAATTCAAGCAATTTGTCAAAACTGGCTAGTACTCCCCTACAATTAACATGGACCCAGAGAGAGGAAAGAGGGTCCCCAAAAGGAGTTGCCTCTACAAAGGATGGCTTTATGGGTTCCATGTTTCGCAGGGGAGTGGTTCATTTGTTTGCCAAATGGAAGCCGAGGCTGACTGAAGTCGGCCAATGCAAGTGCATCGCCGGCACTGGCCGTGGCTGTGGGAAATTGAGTTGCCACTTTCTGTGGCCATTGCCCTCACAGTGGTCGGGCAGTGGTTGGGTACCTTGGTACAGAAAGAGTTGTTTCCCACAACCATGCCGGATACAGCATGTTCAAAGATCTTAGCTGCCTTAGCCTCGTTCCAAGGCAGAAAAAGTGCGCTTGTGTGTCTGTGTGTCTGTGTATTTGTGTGTGTGTGTGTGTCTGTGTGTGTGTGTCTGTGTGTGTGTGTGTGCCTGTTTGTCTGTGTGTGTGTGTTTGTGTTTGTGCGTGTTCTAGAAAATGGTGTGGATGCGCTTCTTGTGAATTTCACCTGCTCTTCCCCTTGTAGGTTATTTTTTAGTACTCTTTGAATATCCGAGAGGGGTGGATCAACCAAAAAACCGTGTCCAAACCGCTTCCTAGATGCGTGTGTGCTGAAGTTCATACCATTTGCGGCAAACGGCATTCAGGAATGAATGATGTGTGTGCGCAACTCCCAGCATTGTCCTGTAATTGCAGACATTGTGTCATACATACCCCATGCTGCACAAGGACACGTCTTTGTGGCAATCGTGCGTGTGTGTTTTGTTTTTAACATTGTGTGCTTGGGAATGTAACTGTGTGTAACCCATAAGATTGGATGTTTATTTGATTTGTCAATGTTGCTAGCCTGATATGTGTTTAGTCCGCACAAGACGCACTGGGAGTAACGCAAGCGACATTGAGGGAATGGCTAAATAGCACAATGTAAAATGGCCATGGATGGTGTGAGGCACGAATTATTGGTAACGGTTGTGTTTTTGCTCCAGATGGCAATCTACGGAATTAGCGATGTGCTTAGTGCGGTAGTTTATTGATTACTGAAGTGGTGTGCTCCGTTTAGTTGGGTCTTCAGTTGTCTAATTGGCTGGTCCACAATCGCTCTTGAACTGAGTCATTCAGCGTTGCAGGGAACCTTGGTACATGGGATATTGACATGTTAACTTGTTCCATAGACACATATGCACTTTGACACTGAGTATCATCATAGTGAACAAGTCAATGCTTCAAGTTGGATATATAGGATACTGTGATTGGTGACTCGAGCATGAATTAGTGTCGTGTTGCGCTAATTGTGTGGTTTTGCTTGTGCATTGGCCAATTGTGTTAGGATGTCAATTGCAAGCTGCTTAGTTAGTTGATTCGTTAGTGATATTTATCTTGGTTGAATAGTTGTTGATGTGTAATTCATGTTCAAGCTTGTAGGCCAACCGTTCCCTTATTTGCTTAAGTAGGTTGTTTGGCAATTATCATGTGGCAACTTAAGGATTCGCTACAATCGAATGGTACATAGTCATCATGTAGTTTGGTGGCGCTTTTGTCTAGACCAGTGATCGTCTTTGGTTGAGCCGTGATTGTACTCATTCGATAAATATTGTGCGCAGCCAATTCATTATTTGAACTGCTAGACCCTGAAATTATCATCTATTGTTAATGTAGCGTTGTTAGGTTTAGTGAGTTCACGAAGCAAGACTACGTTACTTGTCCTTTCTGTATTGCATGAACAGAGATACGTCGAGACATAGGGCGCAAGGATGGGTGCCAGGTAAATGCCAACACAGCCATGCAACCAGGAGCACAGCAGCGCACAATATGTCTATGCTCCTGGCAATGGATATTGGGGGAGCCAAGAAGCCAGGGATACTCAACTACCTGTCAATCGGGGAACTAAGGGCCCAATAACCACCAACATCAGTGAGATAGTTTAGGAAAGCTCACCAGCACGAGGTCGGGCTTTACGTTGACCATCAGCGGCTGTTTGATTAATATCACGATTTTACTTGACAACTAGACCCGATATTTGCATTGACAGCATCACGTGCAATGACATATATATATATATAGGTATATATATATATATACACACCATTATGTATGCGCATGCCTCATTCAACATGTATCCAAGCTACACGCAATGCTTTGCAATATACACATCATATTCATATTAACACGTATCCCCGTATTTTGTATATGCATGTATATAACATGCACCCCCGCCCCTCCCCATGGATCTGCATGTTCCGCTTCTTTTGAATGGACCTGGCGAGCGGGCAGAACGCTTCCATCAGAGGCGAGATACAGCGAGCTTGCAGATTGCATAATATGGTAGCCGACTTGGAATATGTGTTGCATATGATAGTTAAATATGGTAGTTGCTATATGTTGAAATTCAAGATACTTCGGTGAATTGAGGGCCAGGATGCAGCTCCACGGGGGAAATGGTTGAATTTGCAAATTAATTCATATTCCAGGTGTATATATATATATATACACAGCAAAGTAGATTCTAATGATTTGTCTATTCTCACATGCGCATTTGTTGGTATAAATACCAAGGCCAAATCAAACAGTTGATACTTTGTCCGAAAGCGCCTCCTATTGGATTTGCCAACTTGAAGCTTGTTTTGGCTCAAGAGTTTTGTGGCTTGACACCTGCCACAGAAGCACTTTTCTTGAGGTTTCTGGTCTAAGTTGCCCACATTTCTCAATTTGTCTAAAAGCAAATTGGAAAACGTGTGCCAGTTTCAATATTCCCCCAGGAGCCAATTCTTACTGGATGGATGTGTGTCTCATTTTTCCAGACCACCCTCTTTCAGCTGGTGTTTAGCGAGGCACCTGCGGCTAGTTCAACACTACTTGGATGTGTCTTCTGAGAGAACCCCTGATTTTGGCTTTCCTCTACGGGCCAGGGGGGGCAGTTTGCAAGGATGGCGCGGGGCGAACCCACTCGTTCACGTCGGGACACCAATTGCCATACACTTTGCCACAATCCATTGCTCACATCTGGGGTGGCAGCCCCTTGGGAGGCCCATCTTGAAACGATGTTACATTCTTGCGCAAGTCGGAACAATGACAAGTGAGAGTTTTCTTTGGGGTCATGTTGATTTTGTTGATATCTACAGGGAGCTCTTTTCCTTCCCCCCGATCCCGCGCGCGCCATGGGATGAGAAGCTGTGTGCTTGGCCTGGCCATTTCCGCTGGCTCTCTGATTTGTATCCCACTTCTCCATAGCGAATGGTTTTCTTTTGACCTTTCGGTGTTCCAATTTTAAGCCACTTTCTCTCGTGGCCCCAATAGGCGAACCTTTGGTTTCCAGGTCCTTTGGGCAAGTAAGGTATTTTTCTCGGAAATGCCTCAACTCGCCGCTTGGCGTTTCTGCACTTTCGACTGCATGGCGGCCACTACCTGCAGGGCAGCAAGGGAAATAAGACCAGCCACTTGGTTGATCTTTGACCGAAAATTTGCTTAAACCACAAGAGTCCAAACAAGTTCTCACCATCCAAACAACAAACAATACACCTTGCATCAGTTTGAATCCAGGCCAGGCAACGCCTGAGACCGAGCCGGAGTTGCGCCTCGCCTTGTTCATGACGACGCATTGGTCTGCCTTGCACCCCAGCTCAGAGCCTGCTTTTCAGTGCTTCCCTTTTCAACACTGGATTCATTCCCTTCCCCTCCCCCCCGCCCCCTGGTTTCCTTATTTGGGGGAAGCCAAGGGCAGGGGGTTGCGGGGGGGGGGGGGGGTGTTTAAAATCCATCCTTGGTATCGGTGTGCCTTGTTGTAGTCTCATCAATAGGCCGCCCTACATTTCCCCGCATTTCTAGCGGGGTGGATGCCCTAAATGTTGCCATCCCTGTATAGTTGATGGACTGTCGCATTGAGACGACTTTTGAACCCCTTCCCATCCCTTGTATTTGTTGGTATCCGCAGTCCGGGCCAACATTTAAGAGCATTTTACATCCTTGGCCTACTGACATAGTGATGGCAGAAATGCTCAAGTCGTTTTTGTTCTTCGATGTTTAAGTCTTATATAGGTTTGGGTGTTAGAACTGGACACCCATCCCGTCTCCAAGTGTCCAAGCAATGCTGCACTTCTGTTTGCACAGGTTCATTGTAAACGCTGTGCGCTAGAGGCTTTCTTTGCTCTCAGTTCTTACTCCACACCCCAGTTTGGGGAAGCTAGGCAGCTGGTAAGGTTCGTGGCTCCTGAACGCGCCTCAGTTCTGCGTGCGCACAAGTCGTTTGTCCTTGGACCAGGCATGGCTGTGTCACGTCCTGCACTACACTCGCCAGCGCGAAGCGTGTGTGAATTTGACGCGAAGTGTGTGCGCAAGGGCCCCAACCGCGCGACTTGAGAGCCAGAGATGAATCCAGAGAAAGTGGGGGAAGGGGTTGGGGATGGGTTCGGGCTACCCGAAAAAAACGCGAAACACACACACACACACACCCACGCGCAGACACGCGCACACACACACACACACACACACGCACACGCGCAGACACGCACAGACACACACAGACACGCACAGACACGCACAGACACGCACAGACACGCACAGACACGCACAGACACGCACAGACACGCACAGACACGCACAGACACGCACGCACGCACCCACGCGCGCACGCACGCACGCACGCATGCGCCCCCACGCACGTGTGCAAGCAGCAAACAGGACCCCAAAAAAGCACAGAAGGAGAACAACACACACACACAAACTCACACGCGACCTTCTCCTAGGCACCAGGGCTTCCTGCCGTGCTGGGGCTTTGCCAGCAAGCACCTCAACTTGTTGCGGCAGAGCGATCTGGTGATTTACACCTCCAAGCGCCCCAAAGAGGACGGGCCGAGCTTGGGCGCTGTGCACTGGTATGGGGTACTTGGCACCCCAAAAACGGGAATTGGACCTGGCTTCACAGAGAGAGAGAGAGAGAGAGAGAAAAAAACAATGTTATTTGCCCATTTGGCATTATGCAATCTATGTCTTTTCAGTCAGTAATTGTTTTTCGAGGTGGTAGTTATTATATACGTGTTTCGTGTTTTCTTGAGTTGTTGGTTGTCTGACTGGGTACGTAAACTTCTTAACTTTTCGTGCTCCCTTTGTGTGGAGGGTGGCTTTCTTGGGGGTTGGGTCGCCGCCTTCTGTGAGTGCCCAAGAGAGGCCCCATGCACAAGGTATGGATGAGAATCCCGCCTGGGCAGAAAAGCTGTTCGACCAGCATGGGGCGTTGTTCGCATTGTTGTGGTTCTGCACATGTTTGGGTATCTTCATATTCCGTAGGATGCAAAGGAGCAAGTTGCTGCCGGCATATCAGAGGTTGGAACCATCCATTTCCGCGCGCATCACAGGTTGAAGCTGGCCTACCCTACCTCGCTGCCATGGAAGCTCACCAGAAAGTCCAAGGTTTTTACCAACATGTTTCTCGTACTCACAAAGCCAGACCCGCCAATTTTCTGGCAGCTCAAAGGGGGGCAACGCATTCTTGGTTTCCGTGTCAATAGGGGATACTGGTTCAGTTGTGAATCTACTCCGGAAGTGAGGCCAAAGAACATCCAGAGTCAACATTGTGAGGGAGGGTAGATTTTTGGGGAATTCACCTAGCGAGTTCCTTGGAGGTAACCATACGGGATGGTTGCCGGGGTAATTTCCTCACTCCCTAACCAGCAAGGGAAGGCTGGCGCCAGTTTCAGGAGCAGCTGGCGCAACTGCACTTTCGGAACATCACCGTGAGGGAGCACAAAGCTGCTGGGTACCAGGCGGGCAAAGCCGGCAAAGCATTGGTGAAAAACCACCAGGCGTTCGTCCCCTTCGGGCATCCTCGAGTTTTCGTTCCCACGAGAAAACCTGAAAGAGGTTGTTAAAGCAATAGTGGCTTACCTGTTGGTTCTCTTTCAAAGGAGAACTAAAGGAGATTGTGCAAAGAGCTGTGGTTTCAACATGTCGTTTCAACATGTTGAAACAGGGTGTTGGTCCAACCCTGATATCATAACATCACTGCTTTTGGTATGCGCTCGTGTTATTGTGTTGGTTTGTGTTGGTACGCTTGTTTTGTTCAAGGGGGTCCAAAATCAGTTATTTCTAAGATACCAGCGTCTGGGGAGACCCGGCATGGGTCGGTTTCACATGTGCCGGAAATTCACAGGAGCAGTTGCCATGCACGATTTTTTGTAGGGGGGCCAAGGCAGTTGAGGTTTCCCGCACAGTTTAGGTGGATGTGTCTCAAACTGGTGTGGGCTTTCCTTCCAGGCAACCCCAAAAGGCTGTAATCTGAGCAAACGATGACATACGCATGCCAGTGTTTCCAGTTCCCACTATAGCAGTTAACGAGGCTGTCTTACGTTTAGGTTTTACTATGGATGGTTTGCCCGGCATATCATTCACAGAGTGATTCCATTTTTCGTGCCTGCACTGGTTTCCAACCATGGCTCTGGGTGTGCTTTTTGAGTTGCTACCCCGTTCTTGGTGGTGGGAAGCTACAAGCAAAACCGAAGCGGGGCAAAGGGTGCGTACGCCAGGCGGGCGCAATACAGGCCTTGGTGGATGGCTTTGGATCCAAAGGTTTTGAGGAGAAGCTCGGAAGGACTTGAGATGGGCGAACTGAAATCGTTGGTCTTGAAGGTGGACGAAATATATGAAGTTTGATGCTTTGGGGTGAACTGAACATGAACACCCTGTTTGCATGGTGTTGAGGGACACCAAAGGGAAGCCAAAAGGGAATTGGTCCTAATTTTGAGAGAGACAGCCATATTTTGTTTGTTGTTCAGGGGCGACATATCAGGTAAAAAACTCTATTTGATGGCTTGGTTTGACGGGATGTTCAGGCAAATGGGCAGCCGCCCCGAGACACCTGAATCCAAACTAATAGGAAGCTGAACATATGATGCTGAATCTGAAGACGTCCCCCATGGCCACGTGTTCGATTTGCTTCTTTGGTGCAGAGTTCATCAAATTCGACAACTCAATGGGATTTTGAGTGGAGCCTTGGTCCAAGTAGTCTCTCAAGCCGAACAAGTATTGAGATCCCAGGCAGCCCTTGGTCATGTCTTCCTGGAGTGGCATGAGTTTCCCTTTGGTGTCCATTGAATCAACCAAAAAAGGTGAAGATTGGGATGGAGGTGAGGAATACCGCTTATACAAGGGGTATTACAAGCTTATATTTGGATCGCACATGAGTATTTACCTTTGGGGAATTAGAATTGCATCTACCCATGTCTTGCCGCCATACGTGAGTGCCGTACACTTAAACTTCATTCAGTATGGCCAGGGTTACCTACAACTGTCCACTTAGTTCCCTGACCGGAGAAACCTGCAGCGAATTTGGTTTTGTTTTTGGTCCCCAAGGGTCTGCATTCTAATAAAGACTTTGCAATCCAGAGAACTGAGCAGCAGTCACTTCCCTTGGGAATGCAGAGACTTTCTCTGGTCGATTCTGAAAGCTAACATTCAGTAAAGCATTGCCCCAAAAGGTTGGTCCTAGGTTCCCCCTTTTCTTAGTAGTTCCATTTAACTCTGTTTGGGCCGACAAGGAAGTGGTTTGAGGAGTACGACTGGGTGATCCGCCTGAATCCGGATGTCTTGATCATGGACGCCGAGTCACGGCGAGAAGAGATCCAAACATAATCTGGAAGCAACGCGGAGACCGAACGCCATGTTTGTTTTTGAAGACTATGTGTGTGTGTGTGTGAACAGACAAAATGGTTTCGTTTGTTCATTGAATGCGCCACTTCATGCAAATCATGAAGTGGCATGAAGTGGCATCGAGTGGAATGAAGTGGCATGGAGTGGCATGAAGTGGAATGAAGTGAGATGGAGTGGTATGAAGTGGCATTGGTTGGAAGACAAGTGCATACATGGAGTTTGAACTTGTGAATAATGAGAATGGCTACGAACAGTGTGTTGATAATCCCACTTTCAATCAACTATTTGTCATCGTACGAACAGTGCGTCGATAATCCCACCGTCAAAAACTAGTTGTCGTCGTACGCAAAAACTAGGTGTTGAGCAAACTAAGGCAGTCTTGCAGTTGGACAAGCCTATGTTCCTAGGACTGACCATCCTTGTCACAAATGAACTACGTATGCAATAGTTATACTACGATGTTGCTCAGAAAAACAATCATGAACATATCAAGGTTATGTGTACTCGCACCGGCGATCATGTGATACAAGCATTCACAGATGACATAATAAACCAATATATTGACTTTAGCGAGAAGCCACCTGAGCACCCTTGCCACGATTAAACAGTTCAGAAGCAACTCAGGGTGTTTAAGGATAAATGCTTGTCAAAGATGTCACAGAGTTTATAGCACCAAAGCCAAAGTCATATGCCTTCATAATGCAAGGTGAAGAAGACTGATATAATAAGCGCAAAGGCGATGTTGAACGTATGATAAACGAGTTAACATATCAACATTAGCGGGAGGCACTGTACCAGAGCAAGACAAAATCACAGGAAAGACTGGAGAAAACAAGCATACAAATGCTAGAGTTGTTTTTTCCCCCATTCTGTCTTCTTTCTTTCTTTTTTTTTGGGGGTGGGGGGGGGGTGCTAATTCTAAGGTAGAACTGATTGAAAGCTTCCCGTGTGATGGCAAAGAGCAACGCTGAGGCGAGAAGTCATATATCATACTCAACACACAGAATAGCGGGTAGAGCACCTAACCAATACAAGCACAGGTACAACCCAATGCACCAGAAGATAGAGGACGGGCTGAAGAGACATGTGAAACAATACACAAAGCAGTAGACGAGTTCAAGCCCGAGGCACAGATAATGTGTGCGATCTACGCGGAGCATTGGTTGCAACAGCAAATTGAGCCGACACAAGAGAAACAAGAAATGCCGCCAAACAAAGTAAAGCGAAAAGTATTACCATGTAAGTTGCTCTTTAAATTTAAAGCCGGAAGTTATTAGAGTTGTCCGTTCCTTTGCGTGATCAGTGTCCCTGCGAATAGGACTCCGGAGGACGTCCTTATTGCATGGTGCTAGAAATGTCGTTCGCGAAGCGTCTGAAAGCCATTTGCGAACCATGCCCAAGTTGCTCAAAAGCCTTCGCAAGGTTTTGCGAACGGCATTGTACCAACAAAGGCATGCCAAAAGACACAAAACTGTTCTCGTTGAATTCTCGAAAAGTCCTCGTTTTTGAGATCCCTCTACCTCATTTTGGAGAAAGTTTGGGGATACACCAGGGGACAGCAACAGAATAATTGTTACTGCTTCATTCCTGTAACAATGTCATTGGTTAGGCAACAACTCGTGGGGATGGCCCTCTTTGGCATGACAAGAGTTATTTTCTAAAACCACAAGAGCCGCGGTAGTCGACCAGTTAGAGAGGAGCTTCAACCATACTATATGTGTTGAGATAGACTCAACTGGTGGTCGGTTTAGTTTCCTTTGAGAACCACCCCAAGGGTACCCTCGCCAAAAGACAGACCCATACTTTTTAAGATACAGAAACATTTTTTTCAAGAAACGACGGAGAAATTTTGAACAAAAAGAATCCGTAAAAACAAATCTTGAAACACCGGCCGACTTTCCAGCAATGTTTGAAGCAAACATTTTGCGGTCAAACAATCAGAAGAAGGCCTCACAGGCCCAAATTGCTCATCCTAAGCCATATCCCTTTCCGCGAACGGACCTCAGGAGTGGCTGCAGGCCACCATGCAGAACGACTCAGTGGACGCGATCTTCCAGGCAAGGTGTGTCTGATTTCGGAGGCAGGTTGGGTGTTGTCTGCCCAACAGCGATCAAAAGGGGGCGGGGTTGTAACCAAACCCACAACACATAGGTGTTACTCACGAGGTCTTGTTGTGGTTTTTGGTGTTTGTCGTTTTGCCCGTATGCAAACAACACAAAGGCACCAAGCCCCCTTTTCATCTCGTTTCAAGTGCTCCTTCCTTCTTGGGCCTGGAATCAACAACTTGCTTGGGATTAAAACCGTAAGGCAACATGGCTGCCGATGGCTGATCGGCCACTATTGGGATAGGAAAAAAGCAACTAAGGGGGGTGTCATGCTGATTGGCCACTAAGCCACGGCTGTTTGGCAACGAAGTACCCAGTGGATCCACGTTGCTGCTACTTTGGCAGGCGGTCTTTGCTTCGTGCTTATAGGTGTATGTATAATGAAAGACTTGAAAGAAACAAACATTTAGCATTCACACGTTGTGTCTGGTGACCGTAGCGTCCAACATGAAAAGCTACAACTTTACAACGCCCGGCATTTGACACAGCAGCAAGGTGCGCATAGGGAGTATACATGGGATGTATAATAGATAAATAACTAGATACATATATATGTATATATACATGCACGTCTCCCGGAAACAAGGATTTCGTGGCGAGACATAGGTTGGACATGTTTGTTGCTCTTCGTGTCGCCTGGCTCGTTGATCTAGTTTATTTCCCGACTTTTTTTGCAAGTGGCGTACTAACATGTGCACGGATTTTAATAGGAAATCCCTTGGGGACATCATTTGGGGTGGGATGTATGTCCCCAAAACAAGAACTTTCAAGGTGCTCCTTATTAGGACTCACTGCCATGTTTGTTCACAGTTGGGAATGAACGGGCAACCAGTTGCTTGGACTTCCCTTCCGGGACTGATCCATGACAATGTGTTTATAGAATGGGAGGAGCGTTGACGGAGCCCAAATGAAATTTCAATGGGTTGATGGCTTCGATAGTGTTCGCCTTAGGGTCGACTTAGGGGTCCAAGTTTGGCCCCCTGTGTTTCTCTTTTGCTTTGCGCATCTGGGCCCATTTCAAAGACAACTTTCCTCGCGTGACGTCTTTTTTTGGTTAAGTCTACGAAACCTGACCGACTTCAATGTTCCACCAGATTGGGTGTTTTTAAGACAACCACATCTAGAGGCCCACCGGATTTGTCCTGATCAAACTAGGCCTGCGACAAGATGCGCATCCACACCGATTTCTTTGCGGTGCGTGTGCGCGCGGTGAACCACACCCTGGTGGACGTCACCAGGATTGGGCTGCGAAGCTTAAGTTGAAACCGGCCTCTCCCCCCTTTACCCGCAAACCAAAAGGTGGTGGTTTATACTTGTTTAATCCCCTTCAATATCATACTTTGATGGTTTGAGCATGGTTCAACCAAAAGTGGTTTAAGCATGTTTACACAGGAGGTTGGCCAACCAGGAATGGGAACGCCGAGATGCACGCGACGCTCAGTTTCGGCAACATCAAGAAGTCGGGGCGCTTCGTCACTCGGCTCTTTGTGGGTGCTGGGGACACCGTGTTTTTCCAATTTCCCAAATGGCAAGCGGGTTCGCCCGGGACGGGTCGCTTCCGAGCAGACAGAGGAAGATCTGATTGGGGATGCAAAGGGTTTAATTGAACCGGGCTGGAATGAAGGATCGGAGGTTCCTTAGGCAATCTCGATGTCTTTTGGGAATTCTTGATTTCCCTTTGGCGGTTGCTTGGTGAGTTCAGACCTTCGCAAGATCCGACCCCTATCCCCAAAGAACAAGGGCGTGGTTGGGACATGGGCCTGTCTGGTGTTGAGGGTGCCCCGGTTTGTTGGTTTCAAAGAAAGTCAAAGGTCAAGCTCCTGCCATTTTGGGGGTTCCCGTATGTTGGGACAAACCCACATCAGCTTTGCCAAGTTCAAAGGATCCAGTTTCCGAAATCGGTGGATGTGTGTCCATGTGATTCCATTTGTATCGCAAGTAGCTTGGGAGCCGTAAAAGTGAAATAGAACGCTTGCAAAAGGCTGGTTACCTGCTATATCATAGGTCCCTGGCTGTCGGATGGCACTGGTTTCAATTTGGTTCTAAACATGTTTACCCCTTCAAAAAGCCCCTATGCCTGCTATGGTGGCTTGGGGCACCATTGGAGGAATATTGATGAACGTGCAATGAGGTGTGGGTGAGAGGAGGAGAACCTGCTGGCAGTAATTGCAAGCCACTTGGCTCAAACGTGTCTCTCTGCCGTGGGCCGGCCAGGGTGTATCTCTGTTTCCTCGCACGAAAGTCGATAGGAAGCCAAGGTCCCACTGCTGTTGTTTGTCCCCTTCGTACTTGATCCCCTTCACTTCTTGAAAGGGGTCAGTTTCACCAGCCCAGCATAGATGACCAAGGATCGGAAGTATGGAACATTGGATCCGCCGACACGCATTGTGAAGCACAACGACAGAGACACACACACAGTTCAACAATACAAAAACCGAGAGTGCCCACACCAAGAAAGCCAAAAAAGCCAAAACCAAAAAACTGTAGCTTTGGAAAAAAGCTCAACAATACGTTCCCTCAAAGCCAAAACCAAAAAACACGTTCGCCGCAGCATCGCCTCTCCGTAACGCGCGATAACCCGTGGACTTTTGGCCGAGGATCATGGGCAACCGCTCGGCGGCGGTGCACAACCACAGCCTGGTGAAGTTCTGCCCAGCCCCTGAGCCCAGATCGAGTCAACCAGTGGGTGTGAGCTTTACACCTTTCGTTGAGGACATGTCTCCTCTTCCTCCATTTGCTTAAGAATCTGTTCCTTATTTTCCCTTGTTGGTTTTAAAAGGAATTCATCACTACTGTGGGTCAAAACCAATGGGATCCCATTTTGAGGTGAAGTCACCACCCATTGTAGAACCTATTTTTGTGGTTGGATTGGGATGTTCACTGCGGGTACGATTTGGGTTTTCACCCATGGCCATATTATGGGCGTGAACTGTAATGGCATCTAAAAGGACCCGAAATGGCGGCGTCAGTTAAGTGGGGATTCACGTCCAATAACAGCTGAGGTGGTTCCCTGATTCATTTGGGGAGTTGTCAAAATTGTGGCACCTACCAGCAGCAGGGTACGTGTACAGGGGCCAGGTGTTTGACAACTACATCTTGGGTGCTAGTGGTTGGAGCTTTGAAGTTTTAGCTTTTGGGGTGTGTGCATTTTTCCACTGCGCCACAAAATGTTTGCGCTTTTGCGTTGCGCAGGGGGCAATAGCCACGAAGATATGGGAAATGTGGGTGGCTCAAAATGTTGGGCCCAGGCGTTGGTCATGTTTTATGTAGAACCGAGGGGTTTGGGAGTCCCTATTTTGAGCCACAGCCATATCGGCTGATGTCGGATCATGTCGGAATTTGTTGCTTTTGCGCAAGTGCGTAGAGATCCAGCTTGCAGCTAGTCAAGTCGAGGAACGGGGTGTTCCAGAAAGTGAGATGCGGTGTGTGGCTGCAGACAATGGGCATTGACAATGAATTATGTTCAGAACAAATGGATGTTCCAATTCAATCACGGGAAGCAGATCGTTGTTCCCCCCGTCGTGGTACCCATCAAGGAACCTTTTGCCCATAGTCTTTGGGAAAGGGTGTGACCACCGATTGGTTTTGTGGAAAAGTTGTCATGTTCGAAAAAGCATGGCGTAGCTGGCCTGAGATAATTATAATGTTCAGCAAAACAAATTCATCCAGTTGAGCATGTTGGCAGTGTGGCTGGCGTCTGAATAAATCGCTCTTTCGAAAAGAGTACTCCCCTGCAAAGTAGCATGGAACCCAGAACAGGGCCCTACCAATATGAATGTTTCGCGGCTCCACGTTAATCTGCAGAGTAAACATCGCAGTGACTCAGGTTTCAGATTGCAAGGCTTGGGTAGGGATCGAATGACCCTTTGGCTTGAGCCACAGGGATCAATTGGGTTTTGCCAATGGACAAAATACGGAACATCTTCATATATATATATATATATATTTGGTGGGGTCCAACACCCGAACAGCTTAGGACCCTCGCCACAATCAGAAGCTGGAAAGAGGATTCTTAGGGAACAGTGCCAACCATACACGGGCAGGGCACGGCTCCGCCCTTTTGATTTGCCATTTATGCGTACATCTCGTTCCTACCAAGAGTGACTTGGCGATCAAGTCTTGAAATGTTTGATGCATCAGTACTTGCTTACTTAATGCCGACCCTTCGACTGGGATTTCCAGATCGGCTTTTGAGCATCCCGCTCGTTCGTGCAAGTGAGAGCATGAATACGTTGCTTTAGCCATCGGGTTTCTTAAGTTTTGATACCAGGTGTTCATCATCTTGCTGGTTTTCAGTGATGGAATGACCCTCTGTCAACCCTTTGTGGTGTCCTAGGGGATCCCAGGAATTCCCAAAACGGGTTCCTCCCCATTTCAACCTCCAGATTTGCACGTGAGGACTACTTCCGAGAACGCTCTGAGCAGTACTGGGCCCCCTGGAAGAAGAAGCTACTCCGCTGAGAAAAGCGACGAGCCCCAGCGAGGCCTCTTGCATGCGTTCTTCTTGCGTCGACCTGGGAAGGCGAGCCATGACTTCTTATGGTTGAAACCCACCCTCGGCAAGCTGAAAAGCAGTCATCGCCCCCAAAGGTCTCTCATAGACTCGCGACCCCTCCCGACCCCCTCCCCCACCGAAAAAATAATGCTTGGCGTCCTTTTCGTTTCCAATTGATTTGTACATAAGCTCCGGACGACATTGTGAATGCTTTTCGTTTTTCAAAAGTACTTGGGACAGGCTATCAACCATGGTTATAACCCACTTAATGCTCTTCGCGTAGCCTGCCCATTCAAATTCGCAAGCATGGCTAAGCTGAAATTGGCTGGGCTCCGAGGGGGGCTCTTTGCCCATCGATTCGGAGTTGCGGGAGTGTCCCTTGGTCTCCAGGCGGCAAATGTCAAAGCAGAAGGGCCCCTTGATCAACGTCCCATTTGCCAGTTCCAGCACGTTCCCCAAAGTGTGGATGGTTTAAATACCCAGGTCAGGGTTCTGGAAGTCTTTCTTTGAGGCGGTGCCGCTTTGCGACAGCATTAAAGCCCGTAGGATTGTCGCCGGCAATTCTATGAACCTTTCGGGTACCTGCTAGCACCCTCCAGCGATTGCCTTTGCAGATGTTCAAGTACAGCCCAAACAAAAATGCGCGAAATCCGATCGATAGAACGGCTAGAGCGATTCCACGGTTTCGGAGGAACGAGCGAAAGCTATGTCCCTGCCGATCCCTAAATTCTGCAAGTACCCACTTTACGTTTTTTGTTTTTTTTTCCGGATAAACCTGGTTTTACATGATAAATGCCTCCTGCTCCAGTCAGGTTGAAATGACTGGCTGGTTTTAGTGACCCCCTGTAACACGGACACTTAGAGGCTATTTTGCAGCCCCAAACCCTAAGAAAGGTTGCCGAATCACGTCTAGCAATCCAACGTCGCACTGCTGTCCAGAGCTTCGACCAAGTTTGGCCTTTGGCCTTTAGGAGCGGCCCAGTCCGCCTGCAGAAACTGTGGGCGGGGCATCCCGTAGCTGACTTGGGGAATATCTTCGAGTCAAAAGATCTGGTCGTTGCGCGTGCATGAACTGCTCGGAAAGGCAAACGGTTTTGCTTTTGGAATGAAAACCCATGCCTGTACCCCAGTCTCTCGCAAGCTGTTCTGGCCCAAGGCGCCAACGACGAATCAACTCAGGGCTGACACAGAAGAAACCCGATCTTGCAGCTTAATTTCACACTTATTGGCATAAGCATATGGAGCGTTGTTTGGCTGGGCTCATTGGCAAAGGCAGCAAACTGCAAACAATTGGTGGTGGCCAACAATACTGCTGTTCCTGAGTTCCAAGGGTTTCCGGCATGAAGCGGAATTTAGCCATAAGCACAGGTTGGCAAGCTGTCTACAAAGGAAACTACGAGGGTCGGCTGGGCTTCATTGCTTACTTCAGTCCCCAGAGACTGCCCCATCAGCCCCACTATCCCAGATCGCCAGTGTTCCTTTTAGCCCGGCGGTTTTCGTGGTCTGGGAGATGAGCATCTTTCACGGGTACAAACTCGATATATATATATATATATATATATATATATCAGCGCACATATTATATATCGATATATATATATATATATTTATATATAAATATATATATATATATATTTACTTACTATCCGTTGCAGGGTTACGTGACGAGCGAGGCTCCCTTTAGGGCAATGTAGGTCGATATGTCAATGTCCGCGAGAAACACGTCAAGCGCTCTCCCGTATCGCGAGCTTGCGGAGTCGGCTCCCAATCTGTTCAGCCAGGGGGGGAGGGGGGGGGAGAAGCGATCTTCAAGGATCTTCCAAAAAGTCCCCTAGATATGGACCGGAACAATCAATATGTCCTTGGTGGCAAAAGCTGAGGTAGATAGGACCGCGTGGTTTGGATTCGGTTTTCGGACACATCCCTTCGGGGACGCGGCCGAGAACCGACGTGCCCTCCCGGCAAATGCCGGACCCAGATGCCGAGACCGTGGGTGAGGAGGAGGACATGTGGGGGTATCTGTTTCGAGGGTACCTTCTTTTTTGGTGGTTGAAAAGGAACGACACCCACCATAGCTTTTATGCGTTTGTTTACCCTCTTTTGTTTTGGCGGGGGTCCCATAAAGAACACCCATTTGTTAATGGACGGGAAGTTTGATCTCCTCAGTGGAACCATGTTTTCAACATTTTCTGCGGAACATTTGTGTTTGGGTTTCAAGTTTCTGCGAGGGGCATCGCTTCAGCAAAGAGTCCCAAGCAGAAGCTTTTGGAGCATGACTGTGCACAATTTGCGCAGGATGTTGAAGATAAAGAAATGTCATGGGGATGGGATATTCAGCCGGGTCTTGGGTACGGCAGTTCAGCCAGCCCCTTAGTGCCAAGAGACCGAGCTGAAATGGGGTCAATACCAGGAAGATCAATTTCCACCGGGAATCGTTCGGGCAAAGGATATCCGGGGCCTTGCATTTCTCAGGAGGATGGACTCCTGAGATTGCCCAAGGCCGGGCCGTGGCAACATGGCGCATGAGGCGGTTGGTAGCTTGCAAGTCCTCCATGCCCATGGTTACCAACCCCTTACC
>CAUJNA010003846.1:2500-52500 GCA_963377175.1 Effrenium voratum | reverse complement strand
CAAAATGCAAAGCATCATGCGGATGGTGATTTCCAACACTGGCATGAACTTTGCTGGCTATCCTTCACTGACCACTGCTGACTTGGTGATACACTTTCGAGCCTATTTTAGAGGCAAGACGCCTGCCACCCGGCTTCCGTGGCGACTTGCGCAGCAGCCCTTTGCTTTTTTCGAGATGGCGGTGAAACTGCACAGAAGCAAAGAGCCATCTGGAAAGATTTGGATCGTTACTTGGCCATGAAATCCCAGCGGCGGCCCATCTCTGTTTCAGAGGGCCCCCTTTCAATCCTGTCAAACCAAGGGTGCGCGATTTTCTTGGTTTCCCCGTTCGATTTAACCCAAGCGTTTGGACAGCGGGGAAACCCACAATCTACAAACTTGCACCAATCAAGCACCAACCTCAGTTCTCATCTTGGAGGTCGCTGGCGGTGGTCAATCCTCCGGTTTAGGTTTAAATGGGATACGAACTTAGATATGCAAGGGGCATTGCGAATTTTCGGAGGTCCCTATGAACCCATTGCAAAAAGCAACATCCAGCGGTTTGCTTTCAGAGGTGTTTTTCCTTGGTGCCCTCGTCCTTGCCGAGAAGGACTTGCTTGCTCTTGCCGTGGCAAGAGTTCACAGGAAAGGCCGCGCTCGTAACGCCCGGCTAACATGGCTGAAGCACAGGAGGGCTACCGAAGCCCCCTGCTTTTGACCTCGCAGATGTGCTTTCAACAAAGAGTTTGCCGGCTGAAGCCCTGCATTGGTTGGCACACACCTGCTCTTTCGTCGCGATGCTTCCTTTTTACATGAGTTTTGGGCTCGCTTTTCCGAATCGCTCTATCACCGAGCCTTTCTAGGTCATGTTTCGCTTGGTTATGCTCGCTCCTGTCCCCGCAAGAGTTCCTCTACGCGCTCTGCGGCTGACAACAAAACAATATAAAGTGAGTTTATGTGTTTCTTTTTTTTTTAACGGGGGCAATATGTGCAATCCGTTGAAGGAACCCAAAGACAAACCCAGGTTTGCAAGAGCAATTTGCGACCGCACCCCACGGTTCAGCGGCTGGTGACCGAGTTGGGCGCCACGGTGGTGACTGCGGGTGATGGCTACAACACTACTCATGCGGCTTCTTGGTTGGTTTGACAGGGGTCCCTATGTTCTCTTTTTTGATGGTTTGAACATCACCTTTCGGGGCCCTTTGAAGTAACTTTCCTTCTGGTGATGTTTTTAGGTGACTTGAAATGGTGGACAACTGGGACTTGGGTCACCAAAATGTTGTAGACAGAATATGACATGTTGGTTGTTTCTTGTCAGACCCCTGTTTGGAACCCAACATGTTTTTAGCATTTGAGCCCTCATTTGACTCTTTTGGTTGGTCTTGTTGTTCACTTGAGCTTGGTTAACCTTGCAACAACTGGGTGGATCTGGTTTTTGCGGCTTGCTGTGTTCAACCCTGTGGTCTCCCCAGAATCGTTGCATTTTGACTAAGTATGAAGCAAAGTCATACGGGTCAAGGGGGACCTTTAGTAATTTCCCGTTGGTTTCCCTTTCAGCCAGCCAGAAAAGGGTACCGCTGCCAATGTGAACGCCAGGACTGGTGGGCGGATTTCCTGTGGGTGGCATCAGCCAAGCACATTTGCATCGCGACCAGCACCTTTGGATTCCCTGCCAGGCTTCACTAACCATATTGTAAGTTTGCAGTTGTTCCTTGTTGCTTTTGCGTCAAGTTGGCGTTTTGCAGACGGTCTGACAGTCGCCAAGGATTCTGGGCAGCATTCTTGAGCTTTGCAGAAACCGTCCACTTCCCGAGCCTTGGCTAACGGATCCGCATTTCCTGTGGGTGTGTTGATTGTTTGTTTGTTTGTTTGTTTGTTTGTTTGGTTGGTTGGTTGGTTGGTTGGTTGGTTGGTTGGTTGTTTGTTTGTTTGTTTGTTTGTTTGTGTTTGGTTTTGTTTGGTTTTGTTTGGTTTTGTTTGGTTTGGTTTTGTTTGGTTTGGTTTGGTTTGATTGTTTGTTTGTTTGCTAAAGTGCAGGCACTTTCCTCCATCATGTCTGATGCATGGCATACATGTACTTGCGATCTTTGGTTGGCTCAAGCCTGCCCGTGTGAAAAGAGCTGCGCACTTTCAGAGTCACTTTAGGGTGATCTGTTAGTTACTGCACTTTGGTACCTAAGATGTTTCATGGTAGCGGAGCTCTGGCACTTTCCAGAGCTACTTTGACAAGATGAATGTAGGAGCACTTGGGAGTGCTGATGCTGCATTTGAAGGACAACTTAGGTTGCCAACGCCCTCCACTTTTTCTGGAGCGCCAGCAGATTGGGAGGAATGGAGTTGGAACTTCAAGCCATACATTTCCATGTTCGAGACTTGCGCACTGCAAGGACTTGATGGAGCTGAGACCAGAGAGACGCCAATCACTGATGAAGACTTAGTGGCGACTTTGGATACTGGAGACCGTGACGAAGAAAATGCCACAAAGACTTCGGCCTTTAGCCGCAAACTGCACTACTTGCAATGTTGCTAGCAATGGCTTCGAGGCCTGGAGGAGACTTTTTAGGAAGTTTGCACTCCCGAATGCCACCAGGCACGTGTCACTTCTGACACAGTCGCTTGACTTTAAATTCAATCCTGCAACTATTGAACATGAGTTTAAAACTTAGGAGACAATTAAGGTCAAGTACGAGCGACAGACTGGGACCGAACTTCCCGGTAGCGTTTTACTGGCGACTTTGCTGACTAAGACGACTGGTGCTTTGCAGCAGCACTTGTGACAAAATGCAAGGTCTCTCACCACTTACACGCAGATTAGGGACGTCGTAGTAGAGTACTTTCGTTCGCGACACATCCTCACTTCAAGCAGCAACAATGGCCCTGCACCAACGGACATAGGAGCACGTTGGAAGAAAGGCAAAGGCAAAGGCACCGGCACTTCAATGGGACTTTCAGGCAAAAGCAAAATGCAAGGCAGGCAAAGGAAAGGACTTTGGGAAGAACAAAGGAAAAGGAAAAGGCAAAGGTAAGAACTTAGGTTCCCAACTTTGCTGGACTTGTGGTAGGCCAGGTCACTTGTCTAACACTTGTCTCCCCACTTGTTTCCATTTGTCTCCCACTTGTTCTCTCACCCGCTTGCTGGGGTGGATGCTTTCACGAGATGGTCTGGCTCGGTCAGCCCTTTGTCTCCCCAGTTGTTTCCTCACTCGCTTGCTGGGCTGGATGCTGTCACGAGATGGTCTGGCTCGATCAGCCCTTTGTCTCCCCACTTGTTTCCTTTTGTCTCCTCACTTGTTTCCTCACGCGCTTGCTGGGCTGGATGCTGTCACGAGGTAGTCTGGCTCGGTCAGCTCTTTGTCTCCCGCTTGTTTCCTTTTGCCTCCCCACTTGTTTCCTCACGCGCTTGCTGGGCTGGATGCTGTCACGAGATGGTCTGGCTCGGTCAGCCCTTTGTCTCCCCAGTTGTTTCCTCACTCGCTTGCTGGGCTGGATGCTGTCACGAGATGGTCTGGCTCGATCAGCCCGTTGTCTCCCCACTTGTTTCCTTTTGTCTCCTCACTTGTTTCCTCACGCGCTTGCTGGGCTGGATGCTGTCACGAGGTAGTCTGGCTCGGTCAGCTCTTTGTCTCCCGCTTGTTTCATTTTGCCTCCCCACTTGTTTCCTCACGCGCTTGCTGGGCTGGATGCTGTCACGAGATGGTCTGGCTCGGTCAGCCCTTTGTCCCCCCACTTGCTCGCATTTGTCTCCCCACTTGTTTTCTCACTCGCTTGCTGGGCTGGATGCTGTCTCGAGATGGTCTGGCTCGGTCAGCTCTTTGTCTCCCCACTTGTTTTCTCACTTGCTTGCTGGGCTCCCCCTTGTTTTCCTTTTGCTTCCCCACTTGCTTTCTCACTCGCTTGCTGGTCTGGATGCTGTCACGAGATGGTCTGGCTCGGTCAGCTCTTTGTCTCCCCACTTGTTTCCTCACTCGCTTGCTGGGCTGGATGCAGTCACGAGATGGTCTGGCTCGGTCAGCTGTTTGTCTCACCACTTGTTTCCATTTGTCTCCTCACTTGTTTTCTCACTGGCTTGCTGGGCTGGATGCTGTCACGAGATGGTTTGGCTCGATCAGCCCTTTGTCTCCCGACTGGTTTCCTTTTGTCTGCTCACTTGTTTCCTCACGCGCTTGCTGGGCTGGATGCTGTCACGAGGTGGTCTGGCTCGGTCAGCTCTTTGTCTCCCGCTTGTTTCCTTTTGCCTCCCCACTTGTTTCCGCACGCGCTTGCTGGGCTGGATGCTGTCACGAGATGGTCTGGCTCGGTCAGCCCTTTGTCTCCCCACTTGTTCGCATTTGTCTCCCCACTTGTTTTCTCACTCGCTTGCTGGGCTGGATGCTGTCTCGAGATGGTCTGGCTCGGTCAGCCCTTTGTCTCCCCACTGGTTTCCGTTTGTCTCCTCCCTTGTTTCCTCACGCGCTTGCTGGGCTGGATGCTGTCACGAGGTGGTCTGCTCTTTGTCTCCCCCTTGTTTTCCTTTTGCCTCCCCACTTGCTTTCTCACTCGCTTGCTGGTCTGGATGCTGTCACGAGATGGTCTGGCTCGGTCAGCTCTTTGTCTCCCCACTTGTTTTCTGACGCGCTTGCTGGGCTGGATGCAGTCACGAGATGGTCTGGCTCGTTCAGCTGTTTGTCTCACCACTTGTTTCCTTTTGTCTCCACACTTGTTTTCTCTTTTGCTTGCTGGGCCGGATGCTGTCACGAGATGGGGCTCGGTCAGCTCTTTGTCTCCTCGCTTGTTTTCTCACTTGCTTGCTGGGCTGGATGCTGTCACGAGATGGTCTGGCTCGATCAGCCCTTTGTCTCCGCACTTGTTTCCTTTGTCTCCCCGCGTGTTGTCAATGCGCTTGCTGGGCTGGATGCTGTCACGAGATGGTCTGGCTCGGTTTATCTCCCCACTTGTTTCCATTTGTCTCCCCACTTGTTGTCTCACTCGCTTGCTGGGCTGGATGCTGTCACGAGGTGGTCTGGCTCAGTCAGCCCTTTGTCTCCCCAGTTGTTTCCTCACTCGCTTGCTGTGCTGGATGCTGTCACGAGATGGTCTGGCTCGGTCAGCCCTTTGTCTCCCCACTTGTTTGCATTTGTCGGTCAGCTCTTTGTCTCCCCATTTGTTTTCTTTTTTCTTCCCACTTGCTTTCTCACTCGCTTGCTGGGCTGGATGCTGTCACGAGATGGTCTGGCTCGGTCAGCTCTTTGTCTCCCCACTTGTTTTCTCACTCGCTTGCTGGGCTGGATGCAGTCACGAGATGGTCTGGCTCGGTCAGCTCTTTGTCTCACCTGTTGTTTCCTTTTGTCTCCCCACTTGTTTTCTCACTTGCTTAGTGGGCTGGATGCTGTCACGAGATGGTCTGGCTCGGTCAGCTCTTTGTCTCCCCGCTTGTTTTCTCACTCGCTTGCTGGGCTGGATGCTGTCACGAGATGGTCTGGCTTGGTCAGCGTGGCCGCACTCGCGATTTCGTCGCACAGCGCAGCGGACGCTGTAGAGCAGCTCGCGTGACTGCCGGCTGACCTTCTCGTACTGCCCCGCCATCAGTCGAGGCCCTCTCTGCGCATCCCTGAGGTGCCTCCCGTCTTCCCACGCCTCGCACCGCCCTTTGTCTCCCGACTTGTTTCCTTTGTCTCCCCGCTTGTTGTCCATGCGCTTGCTGGGCTGGATGCTGCCACGAGATGGTCTGGCTCGGTCAGCTCTTTATCTCCCCACTTGTTTCCATTTGTCTCCCTGCTTGTTGTCTCACTCGCTTGCTGGGCTGGATGCTGCCACAAAATGGTCTGGCTCGGTCAGCCATTTGTCTCTCCAGTTGTTTCCTCACTCGCTTGCTGGGCTGGATGCTGTCACGAGATGGTCTGGCTCGGTCAGCCCTTTGTCTCCCCACTTGTTTGCATTTGTCTCCCCACTTGTTTCCTCACGCTTGCTGGGCTGGATGCTGTCACAAGGTGGTCTGGCTCGGTCAGCTCTTTGTCTTCCGCTTGTTTCCTTTTGTCTCCCCACTTGTTTCCTGACGCGCTTGCTGGGCTGGATGCTGTCACGAGGTGGTCTGGCTCGGTCAGCTCTTTGTCTCCCGCAAGTTTCCTTTTGTCTCCCCACTTGTTTCCTCACGCGCTTGCTGGGCTGGATGCTGTCACGAGATGGTCTGGCTCGGTCAGCCCTTTGTCTCCCCACTTGTTTCCTCACGCTTGCTGGGCTGGATGCTGTCACAAGGTGGTCTGGCTCGGTCAGCCCTTTGCCTCCCCACTTGTTTGCACTTGTCTCCCCACTTGTTTCCTCACGCGCTTGCTGGGCTGGATACGAGATGGTCTGGCTCGGTCAGCCCTTTGTCTCCCCACTTGTTTGCATTTGTCTCCCCACTTGTTTCCTCACGCTTGCTGGGCTGGATGCTGTCACAAGGTGGTCTGGCTCGGTCAGCTCTTTGTCTTCCGCTTGTTTCCTTTTGTCTCCCCACTTGTTTCCTGACGCGCTTGCTGGGCTGGATGCTGTCACGAGGTGGTCTGGCTCGGTCAGCTCTTTGTCTTCCGCTTGTTTCCTTTTGTCTCCCCACTTGTTTCCTGACGCGCCTGCTGGGCTGGATGCTGTCACGAGGTGGTCTGGCTAGGTCACGTCTTTGTCTCCCGCTAGTTTCCTTTTGTCTCCCCACTTGTTTCCTCACACGCTTGCTGGGCTGGATGCTGTGACAAGATGGGCTGGCTCGGTCAGCCCTTTGTCTCCCCAGTTGTTCGCAATTGTCTTCCCACTTGCTTTCTCACTCGCTTGCTGGGCTGCATGCTGTCACGAGATGGTCTGGCTCGGTCAGCCCTTTAGTCTCCCCAATTGTTTTCTCACTCGCTTGCTGGGCTGGATGCTGTCACGAGATGTTCTGGCTCAGTCAGCCCTTTGTCTCCCCACTTGTTTCCTTTTGTCTCCTGACTTGTTTCCGCACGCGCTGGCTGGATGCTGTTGCGAGATGGTCTGGCTGGGTCAGCTCTTTGTCTGCCCGCTTGTTTCCTTTTGTCTCCCCACTTGTTTCCTCACGCGCTTGCTGGGCTGGATGCTGTCACGAGATGGTCTGGCTCGGTCAGCTCTTTGTCTCCCCACTTGTTTCCATTTGTCTACCCACTTGTTGTCTCACTCGCTTGCTGGGCTGGATGCTGTCACAAGATCGGTCGCCAGTTGTTTTTTCACTCGCTTGCTGGGCTGGATGCTGTCACAAGGTGGTCAGGCTCGGTCAGCTCTTTGTCTTCCGCTTGTTTCCTTTTGTCTCCCCACTTGTTTCCTGACGCGCTTGCTGGGCTGGATGCTGTCACGAGGTGGTCTGGCTCGGTCAGCTCTTTGTCTCCCCACTTGTTCGCATTTGTGTCCCCACTTCTTTTCTCACTCGCTTGCTGGGCTGGACGCTGTCACGAGATGGTCTGGCTCGGTCAGCTCTTTGTCTCCCCGCTTGTTTTCTCACTCGCTTGCGGGCTGGATGCTGTCACGAGATGGTCTGGCTCGGTCAGCTCTTTGTCTCCCCACTTGTTTGCATTTGCCTCCCCATTTGTTTTCTCACTCGCTTGCTGGGCTGGACGCTGTCACGAGATGGTCTGGCTCGGTCAGCTCTTTGTCTCCCCACTTTTTTCTCACTCGCTTGCTGGGCTGGATGCTGTCCCGAGAATGTCTGGCTCGGTCAGCTCTTTGTCCCCCCACTTGTTTTCTCACCCGCTTGCTGGGCTGGATGCTGTCACGAGATGGTCTGCCTCGGTCAGCTTTTTGTCTCCCTGCTTGTTTCCTTTTGTCTCCCCACTTGTTTCCTCACGCGCTTGCTGGGCTGGAAGCTGTCACGAGATGGCCTGGCTCGGTCAGCTCTTTGTCTCCCCACTTGTTTCCATTTGTCTCCCCACTTGTTGTCTCACTCGCTTGCTGGGCTGGATGCTGTCACAAGATGGTCTGGCTTGGTCAGCCCGTTGTGTCCCCAGTTGTTGCCTCACTCGCTTGCTGGGCTGGATGCTGTCACGGGATGGTCTGGCTCGGTCAGCTCTTTGTCTCCCCGCTTTTTTCCTTTTGTCTCCCCACTTGTTTCCTCACACGCTTGCTGGGCGGATGCTGTCACGAGGTGGTCTGGCTCGGTCAGCTCTTTGTCTTCCTCTTGTTTCCTTTTGTCTCCCCACTTGTTTTCTCACTCGCTTGCTGGGCTGGATGCTGCCACGAGATGGTCTGGCTCGGTCAGCTCTTTCTCTGCCCACTTGTTTTCTCACTCGCTTGCTGGGCTGGATGCTGTCACAAGATGGTCTGGCTCGTTCAGCGCTTTGTCTCCCCACTTGTTCGCATTTGTCTCCCCACTTGTTTCCTCATGTGCTTGCTGGACTGGACGCTGTCACAAGATGGCCTGGCTCGGTCAGCTCTTGGTCTGGCGCGGTCAGCTCTTTGTCTCCCCATTTGTTTCCTTTTTTCTCCTCGCTTGTTTCCCCAAGTGCTTGCTGGGCTGGACGCTGTCACAAAATGGTCTGGCTCGGTCTTGTTTCCATGTGTCTGCCCACTTGTTTCCTCACGCGCTTGCTGGGCTGGACGCCGCCACGAGAGGGCCTGGCTGGGTCAGCTCTGTGTCTCCCCACTTGTTGCCTTTTGTCTCCCCGCTTGTTTCCTCACGCGCTTGCTTGGCCGGACGTTGTCACGAGATGGTCTGGCTCGGTCAGCTCTTTGTCTCCCCAACTTGTTTCCTCACTTGCTTGCTGGGCTGGATGCTGTCACGAGATGGTCTGGCTCGGTCAGCTCTTTGTCTCACCACTTGTTTCCTTTTGTCTCCCCACTTGTCTCCTCACGCGCTTGCTGGGCTGGATGCTGTCACAAGATGGTCGGACTCAGCTGCAGGGTGGTCCTGCGTGCCGTTTGCTGCTGCAGGGCGAGAAGCAGGAAGCTGCTGCAGGCAGGCTGCAGGCCATGTTGCCAGGTGCTGCCGCAGGCCGGGACTCCTGCAGGGTGCTGTTGCAGGTGGAGACTCAGAGTTGCGCAGGGCGCTGCTGCAATCCCAGACTCAGAGTTGCGCAGAATGCTGTTGCAAGGTGCTGCTGCAAGCAGGGTGCGGCGCTCTCACAATGTGCTGCTGCAGGGTGCTGTAGCAGGGTTGCGCAGGGCGCAGGGTGCTGCTGCAAGGTGTGTTGGGTGCTGCTGCGTGCCGAGACTCAGAGGTGCGCAGGGTGCTTTTGCAAGGTGCTGCTGCAGCGTGCTGTTGCGCGCGAGACGCAGAGTGCCGCAGCTGCTGCAGGCCGAGACTCAGAGTTGCGCAGGGTGCTTTTGCAAGGTGCTGCTGCAGGGTGATGTTGCGCGCGGTGCTGCTGCAGGCCGAGACTCAGGATTGTTGCAGGCCGAGACGCGGAGTGTGCTGAGAACAACTCTTGATGCAATTGGGTGTGGTTCTCATTGTTTGGGGTCGATGATGGTGTAATTGTCTATCTATGTATCTGTGTGTCTACCGCAACTGTATTCCCATTCAAGCATGACGCGTTTCATTATACAAACACACACACACACACACACATATATATATATATATATTGCAATTGCCGCCATGCTCGCCCTGCTGTCGCTGCTTTTCACGCTCATCGCCGTCAAGGCTGGCATCGGCATTGCGCGTGTCTTGTCTTGTCTTGTCTTGTCTTCGCTGAAGGCGCAGCGGCGCCAACGGCGGCGCTGGCGGCGCCGGCGCAGCCAGATCATATGGCTGCGGCGCGTTCAGGCCCGCACCAATTTGTCGGCATGTTGCCCAGTACTGCTGGCTGGTTACTACGCGCGTGAAGTGGAACATTTTAAGTTGTTTCCAACAACTGCAACAAAAGCAATCCTTTGCAGGGGTTCTCATTTTAAGGTTCTGAATATGGACCCCTCCTCAGGGATTGAGCGCCCCCGGTTTGGGACTCACCCCCCCCAAATGGCCCAACAGTTTTATTGCCTTTGGTTTTCCTTCAAAACCACTAAAAAAGGCGTACCAACTCCAAAAAGACATTCTCTCAGTGAGTGCACTTTGGAATGATGAAGAGACTTGGTGGGTGATGATTGGACTTGGAATGATGCGACTTGGCATGATGGCACTTGGGTTGGTCACATTCCCAACAAACTTTGGCCGAGCCAACTGTAAACAGCCAAGCGGGGAACTTGACCAGCGCGGCTTCTTCGGACTCCTGGCCCGGCACACTTAACACTGGCAGAGTTGCAGCGGTGACTTCTGAACCGCCTGGGCTTTCTAGGCCCGCCAAAGGCCAAAGCACCTTCTAACACTTCTTTGGCATCCAACTTGTTGATGTCAGCTGTGATGCTTGGCAACTTTGGCTTGGGCACTTCTCTGCAGACTGAGAGACTTGGAGGAGAAGACATGCTTACTGGCGTGGTTGACTTTACTTGTGATTGTGTGAAGCCTTGGCTGGGATAGTTGTAGTTTGAATGACACTTTGTTGAATGACTCGTTGGTTGACTTGCCAGTTGCGCCTCTTGAGACTTTCAGGCTTGTTGCACCTGAATCTTCGCGCTGTTGAAGACTTGAACCTCAAAGTGAACACAGAGTCGCGACGTTTACTTGCAAGAGCAAGTTGCAACAGTGTGGCAGCATGACGGGCCCTGGATACTTTTTGAATCAGGAGCCGCTGGCGTTGCTGTCCTAAAGACTTTGGTTCAGAGTGGCCTCTCTTGCCACTTACTGGAAGAGCGCCACCACTTAAGTCGATCTGATGGACAGACTTGTTGGTTGAACTTTTACGTCTGTGGCGTTCTGTACAGCATGGTGTGAGTAGCCAGACTTTTGATGCAAGGCTGCTTGGGAGAGATAACCCCTACTTGATCGCACCTGATGGCACTACAAAGATGACAGTCGCGAGACATGGATCACTTCTGCTCCTTCGACCTAAGGTCTTGGACTTTGACCAACTTGTGTTCAGCAAGTGTGCAATAACTTCCATGACAGATACCGCAAAGGAGCGACTTTGAATGATCAGGTGGTTGCCCCCAACCTGTCATCCTGTCTATTATCACGCGGATAGATTGGAATTTGAGGGCAACGCTTTGGTTCGACCCCACACACGTTCGAGGAAGGTATTGTTTACTCCCAAAGGGACGATCACTCACTTGGAGTATGAAGATGGAACACGAGCTGAACTTGTCGACAACTGGCGCACGGCAGAGGACCCACATGCCAAACTTGACAAGCCTTTTGTCGGTAAGACAGTGTTCAAACTTCGCTCCAAGCTCACTGGGAAACTTGTCGGAAAGCAGTCTTTGCCTGCGCCAGTGGAGCCACCAAGGCCGCCGAACTTGTAGAGGAGCAAGTGCGAGACACTTGCCGTAAACGGTTGCACCAGACATCAGGAGGCACTGTGGAAGCCTACCAGCAGACGATCCTGGGGCAACTTCGCCAGGATGACCACTTACCGGTCATATCATCATCGTCGTCTGTGTGCGAGTCCACTACTCGCCTTGGAACACGCTGTTTGTTCCAGAGGACGAGGACTGTGCAAGAGACCTTGGCAATGGTAGGATGACTTTGCTCATCGATGCCAACGGTAGCCCGAATTGGGTAGAGGACACTTGGCGAACGGAAGGCGCTAAGGCCGTTGACCGCACTTCACTGGTGCTACTCTGCTTGAGAAACCTGACTACCCACTTGACGTGGAACCGGCTGACCCTGGCACTTGCTTGCGCAACGACCTCAATTACTTCCTGTTCCGACTGAGCCTACAGACTTGGAATGCATGGAACACTCGCTTATCACTTGCCTTTCAGGAGCTGGTGCCCTGTGTTCCCGTCGTTCCAGGTTGACTTTGCGTTTGTGTCTGCCCTGTTGGTGGTCCTTCAGTTACTTTGCTGAATGCCGTTGACGTGCTGACTGGATTGGGACTTTCCGTTATTTTCCCGACCAAGGGCCGGAGCACTTACTCCCAGGCTGAACTTCAATGATTCATCCTAGAAACAAGGCGCACTTTTTGGTGTGCTTCAGTGCGATCCGGGCCGACACTTAAGGCGTTTGCGGAGACAGTCACTTCTGAAGTTGGTGGCTTGACGATGCGTACTTCGCCTACTGGGTGGAAACAGGCGCAAGGTTCCGTTGGGAACTTGCAGGCCAACTTGTACGCACAGTCTGGCGCGCTGAAGCTTGATTTGGCTGCAGGTGCAAGGTTGAACTTTCGGTTCAGCATCCTTTTTAAACTTGTCTCATCAAGCATGCGAAATTGTTGCTGAATCGCTACCTGGTGAAGTCGGACGGCCGAACTCCATACAAAAAACGTTGGGGTCGGAAGTTCACTTCCGCGATTTGCAGCCTTAAAGCCCGCTTGGAATGTGCACCGAGTCAGGGATGCCCTTTTGCGCTGACGGCACTGGTGTTTACAAGACGCGGACCGTGAGGCGACTCTCGCCGTCAATGCAGGCGGACGCAGCACTTCTGAAAAGCATCCGCGCGAGGCCTTGGCGCGTCAGGAGCCAACTTCCGCCCATCCCTGCACCTCGCGTCGGGGGGGGGCCAACTTGCCAGACACCGTCCCCGAAGCGGACACTTCCCGCTTGCCGACGCTCAAGGTGAACTTGACGTTGACGAGCCTACGGACGACTTGCCGCCTTCGTCAAGCGTGCGCAGACCACTTGAGGGAGCTGATGAGGACACTTTCGGCTCACAACACGCGACCCGCCGGAGACTTGACCCAGATTCTCCGTCGAAGCGTGAGCGTATTTCTGTGGAAGAGGCAGAAACTTCCGCCGGAAGTAAAGTTCGGCGACTGTCTGCAGTGACGGCTGGAAATTCGGATCTCAGCAGTAACCACTAAGGATCAGCTTGAGGTTCCTGCGGTGGTCAACCAGGATGAGTCCGAACTGTTACTTTTGAAGACGCTTGAGAGCCCACACTTGTGGTACGACACGGAGTTCCCAAGAAAACTTGAACTTGCTGGCATGACAAAGAGATGAAATCAATGCTTGACTTTGACGTGTTCGAAGAAGTCAGTGTCGATCAAATTTCGCAAAAGCAACTTAACAGCGCAATCTCGTTGCGTTGGGTTAAACTTGCAAACCGGACGGCACTGTACGTTGCAGACTCGTTGTTTGCGGGTTTGACCAGAAAGTTGAAGACTTGGATGACACTTTTGCAAGCACTCCGTCACTTGTCATGTTGAAGTTGTTATTGACACTTACGCCGTCGTTCAACTGGACTGTCACTTGCGCTGACATATCCACATATTTCCTTCATGCACTTATCACCGGCGAGGAAGTTCTTGTTATACCTCCGCTGGAGTACTACTTTGAAGGAAAAACTTTGCGGAGGCTCAAGCGTTGCAGTGGGTTGCGTAAACCAAGAGACTTTATGTGTTGGCATAACTTGATGACCTGATGTTCTTTGATTGAGAACCTGATGTGGATGACCTTTTTAGTATGTTGAGAAAGGGCTTGATCTTGAAGGTGACAGGTGAACTTACGGAAGGTAATCAAGTTACTTTTCTTGGTAGGAACATCAGGCCAACAGGTGATTCCATTGAACTTTCCATGTCTGAATCTTATGTTGACAACATTGTGAAGGAACTTGACTTGTTGAATGCTAAACCTGCGGTTACTCCTGGAACTGAAACTTTGAAAACTAAGGGTGTTGCGGAACCCCTTTCCAAGGAAGAACACAAGAGGTGGCGACTTGTCGGTCGACTTTTTTCGTGGTTATGCAATGTTAGGTGTGACACTGGGCACAACTTCGCTTAGGCCGTTACCTCCTTGGCACGAAGCACTTTACGCCTCACTTGGCGCCCACCGTCAGGCCCCACGACGAACACAGGTCGCTTGACATGAACACTTTTGTTGACTCGGACTGGGCTGGGTGTCACGACACTTGCCGTAGCACTTCAGGAGTAGCCCTGTTTGTACTTGGTGTGAACTTGCTGTCACATAGCCGCACGCAAGCTACTGTGGCCCGTAGCAGCGGAGGCCGAACTTTACGCTCGATCACTCGTACTTGAGCCAAGACTTTTGGAAAGCCAACTTGACAGTCCACACGGACTCGTCAGCTGGCAAAAGCATGGCAGAGTGCTTCGGAACTTCCCGAAAGACGAAGCACGTCGAGCTTCGCCGCTTGTACACGCAGGAGCTTGTCCAATCTGGACTGCTCAAACTTCAGAAGGTTCTAGGCACTTTAAACCCTGCTGACGTCATGACCAAGAATGCCTACCTTAGGACTTTTTGCATGATGATCTCCCATGTAGTTGCATGGCCCAACTTTTTCACTAAGCTTTAACTCAGCGGGTGCAAGACTTGAGAGTTGCATGAGTGAACTTTTGCGACGCCGCCGCCTCCATTCTGTGACTTTTGCAGTCCCTGCTGTCACTTATGTATGGGCTGTACTTCACACCGGATAGAGCAGGAGAGTCCTTGCCAACTTTTGCGGTACATCCACTTTGCCGTGAGTTCTGATGATGAGGAACTTGTCCACAGGATGAAGGGCAAGGGGAAAGGCCAGGAACCACTTCCCCCAAGACCTTCTCCGGAACTTTAGGAGGCTTTGAGGGGATTGCCCAAACACTTTGCGACATTCTCCAACTACAACAAGTGGCATGACTTTCGGTCCTCTACTGAGACTTTGCGCCAAGGACATCAGCTTGAACAACTTTTGGAAGCCTGAGTTGGAGCACTTTGGCAACTTTGTTGGACACTGCTCTCATCATGGGATGTTTCATCAGGAGCTTTTCCACCGGTTTGGCCCCAGCACACTTACTGCAACTTGCAGCTGTGGTTGACTTTGCCGAAGATCACTTTTGATGGATGTGTGATCAGGCCTCTGCGAGAGAGGGGTACTTTCTCCCGTAGACGGGTGGAATGCTCAACTCGCCACGCTCGTCCACCTCTTCTTTACTTTTAATCCAGGAATCAGCACGCACCAATCCAAATACTTCCAATTTGTAGTTGATTCTGAGGTGGTGACTTTCAGAGTTAGGCCCTCATGGGGTACTCTTAACACTTGGAGGCAGCAAGGCCGACTTTGGAACCGACACTGGCGTGACTTTTTGCTGGTTGCGCCAAGGTTCACGCTGAACTTTGTTGACAGTAGGGACCGAGGCACTTTGAATGGAGGTCTGAGTCGTGAGAAGTCCTACACTTTGGCTCATCGAGTATGATTTCAGCCAGTGTGACATGCGCCTGCCAATCAGCACAGAGAAGGACTCCCGCGAACGCAGGTGAGATCCCGCTTGGCTTTTTGGATCATGCTTTGAGGGCAAGACTTTAGACACTTTGCACGTGAGAAGGCATTTTGCAAGTTGGAACTTTTGCAAACTTTCTCAGACTTTCCAATGTCAAAGACTTTGTTTCAAGGCAGACACTTTGTGTGGCGCAAGCATCGCACTTCACTAGATGCTCAATACCTTCTCTGCGGTTTGTACTTTTTGCAAGTGAGATCTTTGAGACTCTGCTCAAAATGCACTTTTGCGTCACTTTGCATGAGTCGGAATTGGTGTTGTCCACAATATAACTTTGATTGTGTCCAAGGGGGCGTGCTAAAATACAGGCACTTTTCCTCCATCATGTCTGATGCACGGCACACATGTACTTGCCAACTTTGGTTGGCTCAAGCCTGCCCGTGTGAAAAGAGCTGCGCACTTTCAGAGTTACTGTAGGGTGCTCTGCTGGGTACTGTACTTTGACCTGAGATTTGCCATTTTTTGGTTTGTTTGTTTGTTTGATTGTTTGTTTTTTGGGGGCCTCCCTGTTGGGTGGCTTTGAAGCGGAGCAGGAAATCATTCACTTTTGGAAATGAGAATGCTTCATCTGCAGTGGAGTTCTGTCGGGTATCTACTAGATCATGTTCAGCGGGCTCCCTAAAAAACACTTTTGGTGGACACAGACATCACTTTTGGGGCGCATTTATGGTAAGTCTCCTTTGCCCTCTGCTGGGGGCCATGTTTGGGATCACAAATGTCGACCACATGGCGACTGCTTCCTCGAAGCTTTCAGCTGTTGGAGACAAACACACGCAGACCCTTCGCCCACCTTGTAAACCTTGATAAAAAAGGGCTTTTGCGTGTGTGTGTGTGTTGTGTGTATACAACCTGGTTATGTCCTGAAATGATCAACATGGTCCGAAAAGAAGCGAAAGTCAATCCTTCAGCTGGGGTAATCTCATGCTATCTTCTATATTCCCTTGGGTTAGTGGTATGGGGGCACTTCAAGCTCTTTTTGGAGATTCAGACCTCAGTTGCCCTTTGAACCCAAAAGGGAGGTTCCAACTCATAAACAGGCACACCCACCCGCCCACACACTCAGACTCCCATCCAGCGGGCTCTCCGAGGATTTTCCCGGGGATCTCTGGCTTCCTCGAAAAGACTTGGTGCCATCTGATGGTGCCGCTGGACTCGCGATACATCTACCACGACCCTTGGCGGGTGAACTCAATCACCAACAGTTCAACAACCGAACCGAAGTTTGAACTCTTAGCGCTCACAGGAGTTTATGACAAACACATACATACATACATACGTACGTACATACATACATACACACAGACAGACAGACAAACAGACAGACAAACAGACAGACATACATACATGCATGCATACATGCATGCCGGTGCCGCTTGGCTGTGAGCAAAAGGTGGTTGATGGATTTCCTTGCAGCACCTGCATTTCAACAGCTGCAATTGAAATCATTGATGTTGCAGGTGATGCCGAGGATTTTGCCCCCCCCCCCCCCCCCCCAGCCCTCGGGGTCTCGGGGGGGCCAATTGTCTTTTGCCAGCTGTCAAGAAAATGAGCCTGTGAAGCTAAGGATGTTGCAGGTGATGAGGCGTTGCCGCTCCCCCCTCAAGGTGGCTCGTTAGCTGTAAAGAAACTGAGCCTGTGAAGCTAAGGATCTTGCAGGTGATGTCGAGGATGTTGCCGATGTCGTCTGGTAGCAAAACAGATGATGATCATGATGATGGTGATGATGATGACCCTCACGGTGATGACAACCATCATCATAGCATCTTGCAGCACCATCATGATGATGATGTTTTAACGCCAAGATCTATCCCACTGCGCCCTTTTTTTCAGGGGGGGAGCGGGGAGGGAAATGAAAGGAGATGAAAGCTTAAGGGCTTAAAATCTGAAAATCTGAGCGACTTGGGTTGAAATCCTAATAGCTTGAAGTCTGAACATCTTGATGGCTTACCTTCAGACTGCTCGACAGATCGGATTGGACGGACTGGTCGGACGGCTGGGCCCGCGTAGGGCGGACAGCTCGGACAGATCGGACTGGACAGACCGGTCAGGCACGGAAGGGGGGCAGGGGGGAACAGATCTTAGGCGGGAGGGAAGGGCGGGTGGAAAAGATGTGATGGGGGGAAAGGGAGGAGAAGATTTGGGGGAAAGGAAGGCGGAAAAGATCTTAGGGAGGGAAAGCGGGGGAAAAGATCTTGCGGGGGAAAAGATCTTGGGGAAGGAAAGGGGGGAAAAATCTTAGGGGGGAAATTGGGAAAGATCTTAGCGGGGGCACTTCACTTTCCTTCACTTCCCTTCCTGTCCCTTTATTTCCTTTTATGCCTTCAATTATGTCCATTTTGCTTCCTTCACTTCATGTCCCTTATTTCCATGCAGTTCCCTTCATTTCCCCACATTTCCTTTC
Organism: Effrenium voratum; assembly: GCA_963377175.1. Classification (NCBI taxonomy): domain Eukaryota; class Dinophyceae; order Suessiales; family Symbiodiniaceae; genus Effrenium; species Effrenium voratum. The sequence goes on along the minus strand of CAUJNA010003846.1, from coordinate 34,929 downwards.
ACCAGCATGGGCAACATCTCCAGCATCACCTGAATCATTCGCATCAATGTTTGCCAAGGGTTCGAACGATGCAGGTGATGCTGGCGATGTTTCTCTTGAAATGCTAAGGATGCAAAAGCGGACCCGGGGGGAATCGAACCTCCCAATGTTTTTATGCAGCTGTTATATCGCACGAAGCGGGAACGTCTTGGAATCAGTGCGTGTGGGGTAAGGGGAGGGGTAACAGGTACAAGCATGTCTTCTGTAACTGCCCTGGTAGCAAGAAAGATGATGATCATGATGATGGTGATGATGATGATGATGGCCGCCGTGACATTTATCATCGTAACTATCACCGTAGCTTCCCTTGCATTACCATCAGGATGATGATAGCTATCATCATAACATCAATGTATATATCCGCCGACCCCTTGCCCAAGAAAGGAGGCGCACAGGAGGGGGCATCATGATGGTAACGCAAAGGGTGCTTTGACGATAGTTATTCAACATGATGGTGATGCAAAGAGTGCTAGGAAGATAGTTCTCATCATCATGATGGTGGTGCAAAGGGTGCTTTGATGGTAGTTATCATCATGTTGATGAAAGGGATGCTCTGATGATAGTTATCATCATCACGAAGGTGATAATCCTGTTCTTTTCTTTTTGCAGTTCAACACTGACATGTCTAAGGTAAGTATTGAAATGTACATATAGGAAAACATGGGTCATCACCGTCATGATGATGAGACCTATCATCATAGCCTCCTTGGCGTTACCATCACGATGACCCTTCCCATGCACCTCCCTGGTTGGGCGAGGGTCCGCGGACAGACATACACACATACCTACATGCCTACATACATACTTACCCAGATACATGCATAGACACATACATGAATACATACACACATGCATACACACCTACAAACATTCATGCCGGTCTACAAGCATACATACCTACATACATACATGCGTACATTCAGACCTACACACATACGTACCTGCACACACGCATGCATACATACTTGCACACATATAAACATACATACCCAAATACCTACATACCTACATGCATACGCACATGCATACAGACAGACAGACAGAAAGACTGAAAGATACACATACATACCTATATACCCACCTGCATACCTAACTACTTGCACATATGCACCTCTATACATACATGCCTTACACACATACATACACGCCCACATACAAACATGCATACATGCCCACATACAAACATACATACCTACATACATACCTACACACACATGCCTAAACACACACACACACACACACACACACACACACATGCCTACACACATACATACCTACATACATACATACATGCATACCTACATACCTACATACCTGAGTACCCAGACACATGCACACACACACACACATTCAGACGTGCACACATGATACACACGTACCTGCCTACAGACATACATACATACACACAAACCTACACACAAACCTACACACACGCGTACTTACCTACTTACAAACATTCATTCATACACGCATACACATCTACCTTCTTGCATACAGACACGCATACGAACGGTAGGACCCCCAAGACAATACCCTTGTCCCGCTGGCACGTTGCAGCTCCTCGTGCCATCGCACATCCAGGCCTTGAACCTTACAGTACATCACTGCAACAAGCCCAGCAGAAGGTAAGAGACAAAGTACATACCGCGGGATGAGCAGCAGACCAGACATCATCAACACATCAGAAGAGCCGGCCCTACCACCTACATCAGCATCAATAAAACGACCTAACACCATAGCAGAAAGAGAGCGACAGAGCACCACAACAGAAAGGCAAACAAGGGAGCGACCAGCGGCAGGAGAACAACCAAAAAACAAAGTGATGATCAATGCCATCAAGATTCAACAAGAGATGGCAAACAGCACGAGAACTTACATCAACTGAAGGTGCACAAATCATAGAAGGCAAACGGACTCTACTGGAGCCCACCAAACACGACACAGAGGGCCTGGATCGACAACAAGAGTCACAAAGACTGAAGAAAGAAGTGCAACAAATGAAAGCTTAGAGAGTAGATTGATGGTCATACATTGACACCAGACTGACACCAGAATACCAGGCAAGCATAAAATGGGTTCCTGAAGCTAAACAACACGAGCAAGGGTTAGTGCGAAAGGCTACACAGAACCCGTTACAGACCACGACCTACCCTTCGTGGTTTCATAAAGGATCCAGAGCTTGCATCATCATCAGAAGAAGTTGGACATTGCACTGCTTGCCGTTCTCTAGGCATCCCCTTGTGCAGCGGGGACATTGCACCTCCATGTTGCCATCCCACATCAAGGCCTTGACACGCAGCAATACTTGTATTTACGCCATGTATACATGTATACATGTATGTGTCTCCCACTCAACGAATAAACTGCAAGGGATCAACCACTAAGCGAGGTTCCTGTTGAATATTGTTGTACGTCATCAAATGTGGGCCAGATTGGGGTTTCGACTGCAAAAGCTGAAGATGCCAAAAAGGTGTGCAGGGTTGGAATCTAAGGATTGGTGGGGCAACAAGACTTTCCAAGCGCGGGAGGGCGAGTACTTCAGCGCCAGGGGCAACTGTGAACGCATCTGGGCTTGGTTCAAGTAGACAAAAAAAGTGTGCGGGTGTCTTTGTGTGTGGGTGCAGGTGTGTGTCTGTGTGGGTGACGAGAGGGTGGTGTGTCTCTGTGTGAGTGGGGTGGTGTGTGTGTGCGCGCGCGTGCGCGCGCACCCGCATGCGCGCGTGTGTGGGTGAGTGTGTGACTGTCTGTGAGTGTCTGTGTGTGTGTGTCTGCGCGCGTGTCTCTGTGTGTGTGTGTGTGCGGGCTCGTGTGTGGATGGTGTGTGTGCGGGGGTGACACATGTGCGCCTGTGCGGCATGTGCGCGCGTGTCTCTGCATGTTTGTGCGGGGCCGTGGGTGGATTGTGTCTTCGTGTTTGTGTGGGTGGTGCGTGGGTGGCGTCTTTGCGTTTTGATGTCTGTGTGTTTGTGTGCGTGGTTGTGTGTGTGTGGTTGTTCTTGTTGTTGTTGCTGCTGCTGCTGCTGCGGTGTTGGTGGTGGTGGTGATGGTGGCCGCGGCGGCGGCGGTGGTGGTGATGGTGGTGGTGGTGTCTGTGTTTGTGTCTGTGTTTGCCCCTTTGTGTGTGTGTCCGTTTGTGTATGTATGTTTGTGCGCGTGTTGTTGTTGTGTGTGTGTGTATGCTTGTGTGCCTGTGCGAATTTGCGAGTGGTGTGTGTGTGTGCTGTGTGGATGGTGTGGATGGTGTGCTTGTGTGTGCGGGTGGCGCGCGGGTGTATGTGTGTGTGCGTGTTTGTATGTCCGCGTTTTGTGTCTGTGTGTGTTTGTGTGTCTGCGTTTGTGTGTCTGTCTGTGTGTCTGTCTGTGTTTCTGTCTGTGTGTCTGTCTGTGTGTCTGTCTGTTGTGTGTGCGTCTGTGTGTGTGTGTGTGTGTCTGTGTGTGTGTGTCTGTGTGTGTGTGGGCCTGTGTGTGTGTCTGTGTGTGGGTGTCCGTGTGTCTCTGTGTGTCTCTGTGTGTCTCTGTGTGTCTCTGTGTGTCTCTGTGTCTCTCTCTCTGTGCCTCTCTCTCTCTCTCTCTCTCTCTCTGTGTCTTTATCTCTGTGTCTCTCTCTGTGTCTCTCTCTCTGTGTCTCTCTGTGTCTCCTTTTTCTCTCCTTCTCTCTTCTTCTCTTTCCCTCTGTCTCCTTCTCTCTCCCTCTCTGGTCTTCTCTCTTCTCTCTTCTTCTCCCTTCTTCTCGCGTCTTCTCTTTTCTTCTCTTTGTTTCTCTCTGCTTCTCTGTTCTTCTCTCTCCTTCTGTCTTCTTCTCCCTGCGTATCGCTTCTTCTCTCTGTTTCTCTCTGTTTCTCTCTGTTTCTCTCTTCTTCTTTCTCCTTCCTTCTCTCTCCTTCTCCCTTCTTCTCTCTTCTTCCTTCTCTCTCCTTCTCTCTTCGTCTCTCTTCTTCTCTCTTCTTTTCTCGTCTTCTCTCTTAGTCTCTCTCTCTCTCTCTCTCTCCCTTTCTTTCTCTCTCTTTCTCTCTCTCTCGCGCTCGCTCACTTGCTTGCTTGCTAGCTCGACACTCGAGTCCACGAAAGTGAAAAACAGAAAACCACGAGTCGTTAGGGTCGACGCACGGAAAGCCGCAGAGGGCCACCTTTTGCGGGTGCGCGGGGAGAGCGCGCTTTCCATCGCAGTTGCCCAAAGCCGACCTTTTGACCTTTTAGTTTTCCAGCGCTGGTCCATGTTTAATCCCTTTCCCTATACGAGTACGTGCACCCTAGCAATGCTTCCCAACACCAAATTAGAATTAGTCAATACCATGCCAATGTTGCATTGGAGCCAATCTTCGGGGACATGTTCGAACCAGCGCTAGCCCAACACTTAACCAATTTTAAGCCGACCGACGACATGACTCCAATTTCTGCTCGGAAATTGCAATTGTGAACGGCTCTCGGCCTGGAAAAGGGGGCCCTCATTAGGACGGAACCAAAGCTGTCGGAGCGGATCCCAAGCTCTCGTCAGGAATCTATTCGGATTTGAAACGACCCAGTTCTGAAATGGCGCCTCTTTGGTTTACCCCCTCTTGCAACCTGTTGGACGGCTTTTGTTGCCTGCCAAAGTTTTTCCTGCAAGGATTCTCTTGGTTTTCAAGCTTGCACATCTGGCTTTCCAAGGCATGGCGGACTTCTGTCCCAACCTTTTCCCTGAAAACGAAGCGGCCTGCTTCGCGGGGCCCAAGGCGCCCAAGGAGGTGTTCAAACGTTTCGTGGCGCAGTGGTTCCCAGAGTTTTCAAATTCCAGAGGCTAGGACGTGTTTCAGGGAACTTTTGTGCTTAGTTGAGCCTCAATCAAACCCGGGCAGATCACGGTACCAGAAATGTGCGTTGCCATGTTTATTATTTCTTGTTTTCATGGTTTTTGGGAAGACTCCTTCAATGCCATCTCTTCTGTTCTGACGGAGCTCCGGCTTTCGTCTATTCCTGGTTTTCTTCAGGGGGAGTTGATCATGACTGGAAGCTCTGCATTTTCCGAGCCTAGGCCCAAAGGCCAGGCCATGATTTCCACGAGCATCCGTGGGCATAGTACAAGGGCCCAAGCGTGTGCCATGGTGGCGAGGTCCCTTTCACCTGGAGCTGTGTGGGGGATGGTTAAACAAACTCTGGAATAGATTTGTTGGACACCATTGCAGAGATAAGGAAACCAGTACCATGACAAACAGGATCTGAGACCACACATGAGCTGAACCTAGAGCCGCAGCGGGGGCCAGAGGAAACAGATCTCGGTTTTGTCGCGCAGTGTACTGGAACTCAGGATAGAAGCCCTATATGTTCCGACAGGGGCTTGCTCGTGAGCTACAAACTGTGGTGGTTGCTTGTCATACACAAGGAGCAATCCTGGTTGGGGCCGTAGGTTCGCTATGTTTCTGCGCACCGGCTGTTGTGTCACCCCTCGCGTAGGCTTCTCGCGTAAGCATTTTCAGAACGAAACATCAATACTATTTGCCAATGTGTCAAGTATAAAGGAGTTTGCCTTCTTTGTGTTTGTTTTTCCGCGTAGGCATTCAAGGCGTTCTGAATACGTAAACCTTTAGACCTTTTCTAGCAGCCAAATCGTGGGTTCTGCACTTGTAAAGCCGGAGCTGCCAAAGTGTGCTTCGCATACCACGCTCATGCTGAAAAGTTGTGATATTCCAGCTGGAGCTGCCAAAGTGCACCTCGTTTAGTACACTATTGAACTGAACAGCGGCCCACGTTACTTCTGCTCAAGTAGTGTATAGACCCCAAACCACCAAAAACCATTGCTCATTTGATCTTAAGTTGGAGGCTTCCAAGCACCAGCCGATCATTGCCAGACTTAGCTTAAGAGGCCGCTCGTTCGCATCAAAATCTGGCCAAGTTACTCCACGCGTCACGTCAAGTCGGAACTCCGCTGCTTCAGGGTTGCCACAAACTCTTAGCCGACTCAGAGGGCGCCATTTGGCTGTCTTTAACACTTTCTTACCCCCAAAAATGGTGATTGTGCTTTTGGTGTGGACGGTCAGAGATTGTCGGCCAAGTTAGAAGCCCATCAATTGATTTGGTTCAGGTGCCCTGCTCTTTCAGTTTTGGCTGGCACATGACAGCAACCTGATGCGGGTTCGAGCCGCGCTGGCCTAAGGCACAGTCCGACTTCCGGGTTGGGCGCATGTTTTTTCCAACTGTTTTCCATGCGTAACCTTTTTGGGACTCTTGCAAAGAGCCAAAAGGACAACAATGTTGGGAGTTCCCAAAGTTTGACACAGATCCTTGCGTGATCCCTTCAAGCATCACTCCACCAAGCAGAAGGTCAAAGAATTAAGCCTAAAAGGTGAGGTTCGACCTGGTTCTGCTATCTGTTGTCTGTTGGCAATCCCCCATATCGGGCTGGAACAAGGGTGTTCAGCAAACATTGGATTGAACGTCCTGGACTCCTGTTATCCAGCGGGTTCAGGGGTCCAACTGTAATTTTCTTGGATTTAAGCATCGCCCGGCGTTTGCCACTTTTTCGTTTGATGAGTTTCCTTGAGTGCTTTAGGCTGGACATGGATACGCTACCCGCTTTGCAGTGACTTTGCGGCTCAAGGGTTGGATCATTGACATGAGGCCTGGAGAGGTCAAGTTTCACGTTTGGAATCTGACCGGGGACAGCTTACGTTGTAAGCCCAATCAACTAGGGGCTCCCCTTGATTTCGGGTGGACCTATGGTTCAATTGTGTGTTCAACTTTCGGAACCCACGGCGCCTGATGGGACCCCTTGTTTCAGAGGCGTCCACACGAATCCAACCACCTCCCTGATTTGGGATACGTGCAGATTGAAGGAATTCAGCTTTTGAGCAAGACATCCCCCATTGTTGTGAGTGCAAGCTATCAAGTTTGAATTGAATCGTTTATCGTCCTCATTAACTGACGGGGGATGAGAAAAAGGCGATCATTCACTTCATTGGGTCTCTGATGGTAATTCCTAATGAGACGATAGTAAAGTCTTGGAAGCCATGCCAAGTCTCAGAATCGTTAATTTGTTTCTGGCATACCTCTATTATCCCTTCTCACCTACTAATCTCTTCCTCAATCAGAATGTTCTTTTTTGTAGGAAGTGGAATCTAACGTTTGCTTGAGTATGTTGCTCTATTTCAGGAAGTCCCATGCAGATCCCTGGACGCCCTTCCGCCCGCGCCGACATGGAAAACAGAGACTCGGGAAATCGGCGCGCTTGCAGGTTCCTGAAAGCTTCTGATGTCCGGTTTGTGTTTGGAAGTTTCATACTTGGATGTTCGCTGCCAAGCTAGTCTCTTAGCCGCTTGGGTGTTCACCTCACTGAACGGGGCTTTTACGTGGTGTATACCCTAGGTTATCAACAACTTATTAACTTGACCGAACACACAAGCAGGAAGCGGCGACACTCAATTCTGCCGATTAGATTTGCCAATCCACCAAAAGCATGGATTTCCTGCAATGTTTCGGGTTTCTTGCGTTTGGGAGGCCAATCTGAAGTTATCCCCCTCACACTTCAGGGTGTGAGAAGCCCTGACCAGAAAAAGGAATATTTGCCCTGGGAAACCGCTTCTTCCTGGGTTTTCGGAGCTAGCCCGTACCAGGGGAATCCAGGACCTGTCAAATGAAATGATGTATATGCATGTTTGCTTGTTTTTTGGCGAGCTCTCCTGGAGCTAAACCGAGCTCACCATGAAGCTGTACATGGGATCCCTTATTTTGAGGCCACTAGATGTGGCAAAATCTGCAGCAGTTTCAGTTGGGGCGCCCACCGCTGAAGGAGCGATTTTCGGAGAGACTTGGGGCTTCGATATGTGAAAAAACAGAGTCATTCGGCAGAGCTGGTTTTAGGTCGTTGAGAGGGGATTCTAAAAAAAGCCAGCCGTTCTTCGGGATCCGCTACTTTGAACTCACATTTGTGGGAAGCCGTTTGTCTCCTACTACAGGAAGGATTTGTTAGTGGTAGGTCACATACGCATATTCCGCGGCCATGGTTTGTTTAGCCTTGACTCAAGCGAACATGTTTTTGGTCTGACCTCTTTGAAGTGACCAACTGGCTTCGCCCCAGGCCATGAAAATACCAGCCTGCATGGTCTAGAGATTGTCATTGCCCACCAGAAATTGGCAAGTGGCAGACATAGTGTCTTTTTGAGGGTCTTGAAAAGGGGTTTATGGTCCTTGCTAAGTTAATGAATCACCTAAGAGGTTGTATGTAGACTAACTATTCCCAGAGAGGGGGGGTTACTAGGTGAGACAGCCACTTTCTTTGTGGAACTCAGGTGAAGGCCTTGTAGAAAATGGACAGGTTGGCCCCAACTCTTCCATTCATCTGCACTCCTTTTCAGGTCCCTTTTAGGTGTCTGATTTTTCGGCTGCAAATGTTCAGGGCAAATTGGCGTTCTCCAAATCCAAACTTGCCAGCTATTGTTTGGAACCCTTGGAACAAAGTCTGCTTTGCAACTCCCCCGACTCGCCCTCTATGGCAGGCGACACAAGATTGGATGGAGAATCACACCCGAAAGGAGTTCCTCAAGAGCCTGATCCCTAAAGGTCAAAAGAGGCCAACACGTGGATGCACCAGGCAGTTGCCGAGCACCAGCCACAGAAACCAGCCACAGAAACCAGCCACATAAGGCGGGAAATATGGGGGGTTTCCCTTGAACTGAGTTTCCTAACTTGCTCCATTGCGCTGGCCATGAGCGAGGGCTGCTGTGGGCCATGTCTGCGGCGCTGCTTCTTCGTGTCGGCGGCTACGGCAGGGGCGTGTATTGCCATGCCCCGCTTGTCCCTGCTGCCCAAGTTCGACTTGAGGCTTGGCGCTTGGTGTCCCTTTCTTTCCCCATCCATTTGAGTGTGTCTGAAAACGTTGGAACCCCAACAAACGTTGGTTTCCCTTTGGTTTTAGAGGGAATCGGAAACCACTAAGCCACCAAGCCACCAACTAGCGGGAAGCTTGTTCTGTCCCTTTTGCTGGGCTGGTCAAAGGTAATCCTAAATCCTTGACTTGGGTTACGAACGTATTTTCTCAGTAGTGGCTTCCCAATAGTGGTTTTCATTTTGAGCAGCCCAGTTTTGTGTATCCGTTTGTTGTGTGCCTTTTGTGTTTTTCGCTGTGTCGGTGTTCTTGTTTATTTTGCCTTGTTTGGTTTGCAAATGTTGACAAGAACAATCGGGAGGGAGGGGGGGGGGGGCTGTGGGCAACCCGTGTTCTTGTTCAGAAACTGACGCTGTGAGAAATTGATTTGGACATGTACAAAGTGTAGGGCGGGTTGTTTATTGGTGCTTTAGGTTCCCTTGGAAACTCAACCAACAACAGGTCATGTTTTCCAGAAAGAGTGTGTCATCACCTGTGCAAAGACCAAGCCAAGCAGGTTGAACCCCTCATTCGGCATAGCTCCGTCCGCGGAAACCGCTCCACTTAGGATCCCGGAGCTACGAGTGTTTTTCAGCCTGGACAAAGATGCCGGCAACGCCACGGGCCGCGAGGCCGACGAGGTAGCTAGCAAGGAGTCTGGGGCAAGGTTTCACATATTCTGTGTTGTGTCAGGGAGCCTAAAATCTTTTGTGATAAGAGGGGAAACTACAAGGATAACAACCAATCGGGGTCCCCTAAAGGACTCCCATGTGCATGTTTGGTTTAAATGAGGGGTCCTTTTGGTGGGCGTCATTCACATGGAGACCTGTGCACCAACCATGTTTGAGGGTGTTCCCCCGTTAAGTTCATAACTGCTCTTGGCTGGAAACATGAAGCTAATTGCAACCTTACGATGTTCAACACGACGGTAGCATGTATTCAATTCTAGGTTTTGTTTAACCTATTTCGTTTACACAATGTCTATGAATGACCTGAGGGTATAGTTTTGCCACTGATTGTGGGAGATATTCTAGGTTTAACCTATTTTAGCCGATGCCTATCTTCAACCTATGGGTTTATGCCATGAAGGGTTTATGCTAAACCTGTGGGTTTATGTTGGCACCTATGTTTGACCTCGAGAACCAGGTTTGCATATTGGCCTCAGGAGTGCTTGCCGCTTTGGGAAGCCTCTGCCTTTCAGCTGGGCTGGGACCAAGCATGCGCAAACTATCGGGGTTTCCGCGACCTGGCAAGGTTAGCCGGGCGACCTGGTGGCAACCTCAGGGTTAGCTTCTGGAAGTTAAGCAAAACCTGGGATCTGGAGTATTGTAAAGGGAGGTCCCTTTGGTTCTGAAGCTGCATGGTTTCCCGAGCTGGGTTTCGATTTCCCTCATGTACTGGAAAGCAGCCCGCAAAGGTAATCCCCCTCCGAATCAGCCGTGTATGGAAAAGGATCGGTTAGCAGTTGGCTGCAAGGAAACTCTTTCGTGGCTTCCGTACCGCAGAAACCGGGAAAGTGAAATCCCTTATCGCCATGCCCATTAGCCGACTCAGGCCCAGCACCCGTATCCCTGGTGAAGCCGAGGAGACGAGACCTGCCCGTTATTTCGCGGCTCCCGGATGGCCTCCGATGCTACGCTCTTCCTGGAGGTGGGCAGGCTTCTGAAAGAGAAGCCGAACTGGGATGTTTGAAGACCCTGAGACCCCGAAGTGTTTTTCAAGTGCAAGGGCTGTTTGTTGGTTTAATGGGAGTTGCAAGAAGAGTTCGAGTTGAGGCGTAAGGGAGGTTCAAACGGGTTGCGAGGTCGCCAGACGCTCAGCGGACCAAAGCTTCCGCCCCAAGCTGGCGCGGCTCAAGGCGCGCTTGGCTGAGGCCCACCTCCAGAAGCGGCCCTTCAACGTCTTGGGCATCTCAGAGCCATCTGTTTAGGTTTCTCTGTTTTTTCTCTTTCTTTCTTTTCTTTTTCCGGGTGGAGCCCTGCAAAAGCCACCCAAAAGGGGTACTTCTCGAAAAACGACACCCATACTGTGGATTCACAGAATCCTGCAGTTGGTGGGTGGTTTGTGCCAGTATTCATGGGGGTTCATGCGCTCTGGTAGTGCAAATACTATATTAGATTTTGGGGTCGGCTAAATATGAAGCTCAAATCTTTCAGGCCAAGCAGTTTGGACTGCCGCTGAGTAATTCCAAGATCCCTTGTTTGTGTACGCGTTGGGCATCTGGGCTGTTGGGTTGGGTCATGTTACCTTCGGCTTACAATATATTGTTTGTTGCTGTTTCCAACACCACTCAACATAGTCTTTGTCAGAGAGAGAAGCGGGGTCAATTCCTTTCGAATGAACATTTCCACAGCAGCAAAAGCCGTTTCGAGGCATTGGCCCATCGAACACGGCGGGGGTAGGGTGCACTGGCCATGGCCTACGCTGGACGGACGCCTTGCAGTTCTTATCGAACAGCTCCTTGGCAGTTCCCGTAGCCGTCGCGATTCCAGTTTTGGTCTGGCCTGAAGAGGTAAACCTTCTGGGTCCAAACTGGGTGACTGAGCTCTTGGACATTTTTGGAAATCAGAGTTTCGAGGGTGTTTTTGGAAGTTTCCCTTTTTGCAGTCGGTGTGAAGGGAAGGCAAAGGGAAACAGATTTTGGGAGGTACCACTTTGACACAAGGCCCCTAGAGTGCCATGCCCACGTCCCCGAGCTGGATCTCACACATCCCACGAAAGCAAGTCTCAGCAGTGTCATCAAAAACAGAGGAATCTCCCGTGGGAATTATGACATATACTAGTTGTAAGAAAGCAAGAAATTCTGCAGAAAATCCCGTTGTTTAGGTGTGTTGCGAACTTGATTTCATCCCATTTGCCCAAATCGAATTGATCAGTTGGTAGTGGTTTCAGGGGTTGAACCCCGGGTTCTTTGGGCAGAGGCAATTCATATCCTGTAGTTCCTGTAGTTCCTGTTGGTTTGGCCGGCCAAGTCAACGAAGGCTCCCAGCTGAAGCTCAATGTGACCAACGCAGCGCGCCGGGCCAAGCCCTTCAAGGAGGCCAGGTTGACGACCGGTGGCGTTTGGGCCTGACTCACCGACTCGTTTCGACTCGTTTCGACTCGTTTCGACTCGTGTGTTTGTTTTCTTTTTCTGACAGGTCCCAAATGAATGCCCCTTGGACCCAGTTTGATTTCTGACAGTCAGACGGGCAAAGATGCAACATTGCGGTGACTCGTGTTGTGATTTCACTGGGCTCCCCAACTTCAACGACGCATAGTGTTTGACTTGGAAATAGCTTCATCGGTTTGCACCGGGGTTTGCGGGGCAAAACGAGCGCTTCTGGGCTCCATGATGAGTTCCCACAGGGAATTCCTCTATTCACGTTGGTGCATCATAGTGTTGCAGATGCAGACCCTGGATCCCGTGGCCGTGAAGCGTACGTTTGTATGAGTTGACCAACATGGCGTCCACAATTTGTCATTCCCTCTTACGCCCTGTCAAAGGCCTTTGCCCTTAGCTTTGCCACTTGCTACCCTTGAAGCCATGATCTGACGTCGTCACCAGGTCACCGTTGCCAAATGGCGCCTGTTTCATGCTGATGTGTGTGTGTGTGTTTGTTTGTTTGTTTGTGTGTGTGTGTGTGTGTGTGTGTGTGTGTGTGTGTGTGTGTGTGTGTGTGTGTGTGTGTGTGTGTGTGTGTGTGTGTGTGTGTGTGTGTGTGTGTGTGTGTGTGTGTGTGTGTGTGTGTGTGTGTGTGTGTGTGTGTGTGTGTGTGTGTGTGTGTGTGTGTGTGTGTGTGTGTGTGTGTGTGTGTGTGTGTGTGTGTGTGTGTGTGTGTGTGTGTGTGTGTGTGTGTGTGTGTGTGTGTGTGTGTGTGTGTGTGTGTGTGTGTGTGAGTGTGTGTGTGTGTGTGTGTGTGTGTGTGTGTGTGTGTGTGTGTGTGTGTGTGTGTGTGTGTGTGTGTGTGTGTGTGTGTGTGTGTGTGTGTGTGTGTGTGTGTGTGTGTGTGTGTGTGTGTGTGTGTGTGTGTGTGTGTGTGTGTGTGTGTGTGTGTGTGTGTGTGTGTGTGTGTGTGTGTGTGTGTGTGTGTGTGTGTGTGTGTGTGTGTGTGTGTGTGTGTGTGTGTGTGTGTGTGTGTGTGTGTGTGTGTGTGTGTGTGTGTGTGTGTGTGTGTGTGTGTGTGTGTGTGTGTGTGTGTGTGTGTGTGTGTGTGTGTGTGTGTGTGTGTGTGTGTGTGTGTGTGTGTGTGTGTGTGTGTGTGTGTGTGTGTGTGTGTGTGTGTGTGTGTGTGTGTGTGTGTGTGTGTGTGTGTGTGTGTGTGTGTGTGTGTGTGTGTGTGTGTGTGTGTGTGTGTGTGTGTGTGTGTGTGTGTGTGTGTGTGTGTGTGTGTGTGTGTGTGTGTGTGTGTGTGTGTGTGTGTGTGTGTGTGTGTGTGTGTGTGTGTGTGTGTGTGTGTGTGTGTGTGTGTGTGTGTGTGTGTGTGTGTGTGTGTGTGTGTGTGTGTGTGTGTGTGTGTGTGTGTGTGTGTGTGTGTGTGTGTGTGTGTGTGTGTGTGTGTGTGTGTGTGTGTGTGTGTGTGTGTGTGTGTGTGTGTGTGTGTGTGTGTGTGTGTGTGTGTGTGTGTGTGTGTGTGTGTGTGTGTGTGTGTGTGTGTGTGTGTGTGTGTGTGTGTGTGTGTGTGTGTGTGTGTGTGTGTGTGTGTGTGTGTGTGTGTGTGTGTGTGTGTGTTTGCTTGGGGGTCAAACATTTTTAAAGGCAAACAAGGTCGTATGGCAAGGTGGGGCACTTTGCCAATGGGACCCCAGGCATGGCCTTCCGTGCTGCAGCCCTACAAAGACACAGGCGCACTGGACCTGATCATCGTGGATTTTGCGGTCACGGCGCAGGAAGCTGCAGGGTCCTCATGGATTTTGGGGCAAAAAGCCCAAAGCTCCACACAAGCTTCTGTGTAACCTCCCAAGAGCCAAACCTAGGGTTCGGTTGGTCGTTGTTTTTGCTGTTGTTGGCACAGGGTAGTCATCTTGCAGTTGTGGTGTTTCGTGACTTCGGGCGGTTCAATTCCGCCCACGCCTTTGTAACACAAATTTGACTAGAAATCCGGCCCCTTGTGTGGCCAAAAATGTACCCCCCCCACCCCTTTACGGACCGCTAATAAAACATCGGGAGAAACACCGCTAGAACCCAAACCCAAGGTCATTGTCTATGATGCCACGTTCGAGTTTTATGTGTGTCGGTTTTGTTTGTATTTGATTATGTCCTTTTCCACGGGTGTGGTTGTTAGTTGTTGATTCGCGGTTTGCCTGTTTGGTTCTTTTTCGGAAACCAGTTACTCCCTGGGTCCCAAGACCTCATGTTCTGTTTGGCTCCTTGGGGATCAAAGGCCGAATAGGGGCAATGGTCTTGTGCATTTTGTTGGCGGTGCTTTTTATGTTGCTCTTTTTCGGCAACTGTCCTTTTTTCCCCAACACGGGGTTCGCTGCGGGCTCCGGAGTGCAGTGATTCCGGGCTAGGGGTCCGGCAGTGCGGCTCGCTGTTGAGGATGTGCCGGCCAGCCGGCACCAGACCATGCTGCTTGGCTGGTTTGTGTGACCAAATCGTCCAAAGCGTCTAACAACTTGTTGCTCTTTCGGGTGGCGGAGTGGCATTTTCCGTTCTATTGTTTGACGCTTAAGTGCCTCTCTCCCTGAGTTCTTGGACTTAAACTTGTTGGGAAGACCATTTTAGTGATCAGGCTTCCAGTAAATCCCAGTTACTTAAATAGTTGGTGGCCACCCATGTTACTCATTGTTTCCGAGGGTGGTTCCATTGACGACCACTCGCAAATGGAATCGCTGGGTTAACGTTAGACGCATCCAGGCTCGTCTTTTGAGGCTCATGCACCGTGCGCTGAACCAGTGGCGCAGCCCGCCGGCGCTGCTCTACTTCGAGACCTACACCGGGCGTGCCATAGAAACCATGCAGCAGAAGAAGGCGAGAGATCGGATCAGGATCCGATCCCATCAAGCTGTTGAAACCCCATGTTCCCAATGGGGTATTGATATCGGGGATGGGATTTCTCCAATCCAGAGACCTAAAAAGCAAGGCTCCGGGCCTGTTTTAAGACAAATAATCTGTGTCTTCAAGAATTCGGCCCCACGGTTCTTCAGCGCCTTTGTCCTTTCTTTTGGAGGGGTTTTCCCTTGAGCAGAGGGCCCCTTTTTTCTCCGCATGGTTTTCGGGGATGGGGGGTTGTTATATCAGTGTGTTTTGTTTGCAGGGCACCCGTGTGTTTTGTCCTGCAAAAGACACCCGTGTTGTGGGTTGTCAAGCAAAACCAAAGAAAGCCAGCCGTTTCCTTGGGGTTGGAGGGTGGACCTTCTATGCGGACCCACAGGAACAATAGAATCGCCAGGAAACTGACTTTGAATGTGGAACATTCCGATTTCTGTTGGTCTTAAGTGCTGAAAGGGGGACCATTTCACCATGGGCGAGAGAGAGCACTTTCCGGGATTGCCTTTCATTTCTCAAAACCACCTTTCATCGGGACCACTACAGAACGCTGGCACTGACTCGATCCCTATGTGTGCCTTTGGCTTTCGAACATCTATTAGGAAAGCCAAAACCCTGTCAAGTTCTCAAGCGGGTGTGCTTTCTGACCGTGAGCTTCAGATTCCTTGTCAGTGAGGCATTTTCCGGCTGGGCATATGGATGGGCGCCCTTAGGAGAAAAGGCAACAGAGGACAACGCACTCATTGCCCCATGTCGGTGCCCGCTCGATGTCAACCGAAACCGCACTCAGCATCTTGGGATTTTGGAGGGGGAGGTTCCCTTCTCTGGGGCCAAAAGGCCCTTGCGGCTCCCCAGGCCGAATGAGACCCAACAGACTGACTCTATTGTGGGACAACCACTAGAAGACGGGTGGCCCGAAAGCATGTTCCATAATGCGCAGCCTGAATCGGTCCATGTTTTCCAACTATGGATTTCGCTGTCTATGAACTTCACTCTGTGCTTGCCCTGCGCATGCCTTTATGCACTTCACTCTGTCTACTTTCCCTGTGCATGCAGTTATGCACTTCACTCTGTACTTGCCCCATGCATGCCTCTATCCAAACATGCATACGCAGATGTTGCATTGCGGTCTACGTAGGGCAGTTTAACATCAGGGCCTTCTTCTAGATGAGGTTCAAAGGGAAGCCAAATGAAGCCAAAAGAAACCAAAGGAAACCGAGTTAGTTTTCTCCCTGAGCCAACAGCCCTTCCGCCCTAAGCCGACCCAGAAACCTAGTGGATCCTAGGCAAGCCCATAACCCTTCGCCGTGTTCCGTGAAGGATTCAAAGGGTTCTTTTGGTTACCTCCACTCGGCGCGCTTCGAGTCAGGTGGACCAGTGCCTCTTCGCCGCAGACTTGGAGAACCTGGACCCTTTCTACGCGGTGCTGAAATCCCTGGGAATCCCCGTGCTCAGCTATCCAGACGCTAGCTCGAAACCTGGTTTCCGAGTACCCCTTTTTTCGGATGTAGGTGTACAAGGAAACTAAACTGGTAGCTACCATGGGCTACCACAACATGGCGCTTTGGATTGGGCGTAAGATGGCTTAAGGCTCTAATGTGATCATCTATCTCCAGGATTGCGCATGTCTCAAGGCTGACCTTTTTCTAGGCAATTCATTGTCCAGCTCTTTCATCCATTGTTTGTTTCAAGCTGGTTTTCCGCTGCCGTGATTCAGTTGGGCGGGTTCCGCAGAAGGATCCATGGACAAAAGCTCTTTTTTTTGGCTGTTTGTCAACCTTTGGGTTTTCCAGCGAAAGCTTTTCTATCGTCAACGTAGGCGTGGCTCCTGAGGCTGGATGAATGTATATGGAAGAGGGCCACATCCTTGAAGGGGCCCACCAACCAAGGGCACCCGGGCCTCAAGTTTCCAAATCTGAGCCTGAGGACATCGCCTGTGAAATGACTCGGGGCCAAGAGATCCTTCCGCACGACAAGCGGATCCCCTATTTGTACCTCGGCGAAATTTTGACCTTTTGACCTTTTGATGTGTTCCTGCTTAGGCAACCATTTTTCGTGGCCCGCAAGGTGGTCACCTAGGTCGTCCTGCCATGCAACTGAGGTACTCAGTGGAAGCGAGCCATCACTACTCCTGCGGCGTTCACCTGATTCAGGCGCGCGCTACGGCCCTTCCGGGCACTCGAGCGCCGGGAGGGGGGGGTGGTTGTTTGAAGATGTGTGGGAATTCAAAGGCAGTCCGCAAGACCCTTTGAAGTGATCGGACTGGCCAGTCTCCATTTTGAACCGAGCATTTTTTGGATCCGATGTTCAACACAGGTCAAAGAGACCTGTTTGTTTTGGTGCAAAAACTACCACGGTACCCCGGCTTGGGAATTCATCGTGGCCACATGCCTCACCCCTCAAGGCCCAGGCGATGTTTCTCTACCTGAGCCGACTTCTCCAGGAGCGCACGGATTCGTTTCGAGCTAAGTCCCGACATTTGAGACTCACAGCACACAATCACCCAGCTTGAAATCACGGAAAAACTGTCATTTTTCTACAATATCACATGAGGCTCTTCAGAAAGCCAGGTTCATGGCCGGTTTTCAGGGGGTCCAAAAAGCAAGGCGGCCATTCAAAATGGTTGCGACCCCAAGACGGGCACGGTAAATCTCCGGAGAACGCTTTGGAAGCTGGAGAAGCTGCACCGCCGGGCCGCGAGTTTCGTAGGAGGCCTGCGACCACGGCTTCCAGACCGACTCCGACTCCGACTCCGACTCCTCCGACACGAGTCCGCTGTCGCTGGAGGACCAGTGCCAACTGTCGCTGGTGGACTATTGGCCCCTTGGAGCCCCAGGAGGTTGCAACAAACCGAAGGGCCAAGCCCCCAGTTTCCCCCAGAAATGGTCAGGACCATGGCACTGGAGGTGTTGTGTACCCTTTTGGAAACACACCCAGGGTTTTCCGGAGACAAAACCAGGACTGCCGGTTCGTGCATCGCCTATGCCTCCTGAAGGCTCAGTGGAAAAGCGTGTTATTTGGTACCCTCTTCAAACCGCCGCAGATATCCCTTCAAGTGGGCTTTCACAGCTTTCGAACCAATCCCTGAAAACTGTTACAAAACTCAAGTTCATTGCCAGCACCGAGAAATAAGCATTTGGGGAGTCTAGTTCCCTCGGGCCGTGGGATTGCGTGGGATCCCATGGTTGTGTGGGGCAAGCCAGATTTCGCTGCAAGTAGGCAACCTGAAACGGACATAGGACATCTAGGGGATGCCTAAGAGGAACTGTTTAAAGGGATGTCTTTAGCTCTGCGGTAAAACGGAGCCAAGTTCTTCCATTTGCTTGTGTTTGTTTCTCCTTTTTGGCTTTCAAATGACTCTACGACTACTGCAAGTAGAAGAAACTGATTGCTAGCTGGCAAGCAGGCAAGCAGGCGACCAACAAACGTCCCCCAAGTAAGGATCATGCAGCGTAAAATTCTAGCTGGCCCAAACCTTTCAAAGACCCGGTGAAGCCAGGCTCGTTGGTGGCCCAGCTTAGGTCCTTCTTCAGCGGCGCTGGGTTTCCAGCCACGGTGGCAAAAGCTGACTCCGCGTGGAAGTTCGGGGCGGACCGTGCCGGGAAGTATGGGTGGATCGCGCACTGGGACGGAAAGTCTGTGGGGGGAGACACAGGCAGGGCGTGTGGGGTTCGGGGAGGGTGGTGAAGCATGGCCAGACTGGGCTCAGCTGTTTTACTTTGTGCATACTTCTTTGGCGGGTCGAAGTCTGGCGCAGGAAAGAGGTCAGGTCAAAATCCACTCAGGGCTAGCTTTGGGTGTTGCCGCTTGAATGAAGCTTGGAAATCCGCAATCCGGTCGTCTATCGATTTGGGCTTGGGACATGGGGAACTCAACTTCAACCAGTTTTTTTTTGTCAACATGTCCACTTTCTCAAGTCAGGCTTCGAGGCACGTCACTGGCCCAGGGTCCTTGTGCACTGAGAGCGCGTGTGGCTTTTTGGGGAGCCCTCTTTTTGGTGTTGCTCGCCAGTTTCAGGGCTTTCCACTTTGAGACACACACTTTGGGTTGCGGAACGTTTGCAGAGCCGAAGCTTGAAAGGACAGCCGCAAGGCGGGGTTTGTTTTTGCCCTTGGAAAAAGATCAGGCACTCCTAAAAGTATAGCCCTTAAAGAGGGGGACCCTTTATGTTCCCAAGAACTTGAAACGTCATCAGATTGGTTCTGGACCATGTTGAATCTGAGGAGCATGTCCCACTAAGGGGGAACTACCCCGGATTAGCACGGGGTGAAAGTGGATGGCTTTAATCATCCCACTTGCCAGCGGAAAGTTTGAGTTGTTCCATCCACCTAGCTTCCATTCTAGCTCGTGGGTGGCCATCCCTACCCTCCAAAACATGCAGTTTGGAGGGCGGGTGACCCTTTTGAACCAACACCGATTGGGATTTCCCGATTCCCCGGATACAGACTAATAATTTCGGCTGTGCCTGCAACCTCGTTTGCATGGCCCTGATGTGGAATGGACGTGCTTGTAGCCTCTCTTTGCAGACTTATTTGATCCACCGATTCCTGGGTTCAGGCGGCAAGGTGCCAGACACCAAGATCAAGTTCGCTGACCTGCCGCAGCACGACATCCTGTTCCACGTGTCCATGACTCTGGGCCTGGTGCTGGTGCGCGGGGTTCGGGCCGGCCGAAATCAAGATAGGGGATCACTGGATTAGGAAAAACGCTGCCCCAAAATGACCACGGTGTTCTTATGTCCTTTTAAACTCAAAAGGGGTCCACCAGTTTCAGGGACACTGAATTGGGCGGTGCCGCTTTCGAGGGCCTCGCTCCAACTGTTGACAGGTCTTGGAAGACCTATTAGAATTTTTGGGACCTTTCTGTCCGCTTCCATGATTGTCAAGCACCAACCGCCGATAGAGCCACAAAAGGTCAGGGGTTGAGAGCTTAGGCCTGGTCCCTTCAAGGCTCGTTGGGCTTGGGCTACTCCTTGCGGGATGTGTGTAAAGGGAAGCCACATGAAAGTCCTTTGTTTGGGGCTGGTTCCATTCCAGACCAACAGAGATCGACTGGAGACCCTTTCAATTTCATAGGTCCAAAAGGAACATTTAACGAGCGTCGACGAAAATACTGCGTCACAAGTTCAATACAAAGAGGCAATGAGGGTCCAGGCAAACAATAATCAGAGTCCCGGGCGATACGCGAATGAATGAATGAATGAATAAATGAATGAATGAATGAAGGAATGAATGGATGGATGGATGGATGGATGGATGAATGAACGAATGAAAACACAAACAAGCAAATACCCAAACAAAGACAACGAGTCCCAAGAGCTCCAGTTTCGCAGGTGGAATATTTGTCCACCTATGCGAACATCGGCGCAGCTACCTGCCTTCTGGAGGATCCAGCCGGCCACGCCGTGAGCGAAGCAGTGCGGATCAACGCTCTCTGGAGCGAGAAGGTGTCCTTGTCTAGCCAGGCGGGGTGACCCGGTGGACGGTGACGCCTTTGACCCTTGAGCCCTTCGTTTACGGGGCGTGACACAGACATACCAACCTACCTAGCTGCTTGCCGGCCCACAGACACTCACCTACACACCCATAAAAGGGCCGTTATCAAAATGGAGCAGCCTGCTTCGCTGAGGTGACCTTGTCCGCAGACCTCAGCAAACTGAAAGACCGCGGCAAAAAGCGGGCGGTGGTCCGATGCAACTTGGGCTCTGATTGTTTGTGTTTTTGGGTTTGTCTCCAAAATCGACGGTTCGTTTCGTTTCTTTTCCCAAGGCGTACCCAGCCCCGTTTGTCTGGGCCAACGTTGTGTCACATCTTACGTCTTTGCACTTAGCTAGATCGGGTTGTAAAACAGTATCCTGTTTTTAGACGCCTGGTGCCGGCTTGTGCCGCCTTTTGCAAGGGATACCAAACAGAACCCCGATGAGGCCAAAGATGCGAGTCCATGATTTAGGGTTGCATATTGACCATGTTCGGTTTAGAATCCATTTGAAACTTCGGAAGGATCAGGGCTTTGCTCCCCGCGCAACCAATCCAAGCCACCAATTGATTGTTTTTGTGAGTGCTTATGAGTTTCCTGACCGTGTTTTGCGGTGCTGCAATAGAATGACTTGCGCTTCCGGACATTTATTTGCTTGTGTGTGTGTGTGTGTGTTCATTTAACTTTGGTTTTAGTGGCCATGTGTGTTTGCTTGCTTGTTATGTGTCCTGACATTGAATAAGGAGCCCCCACCAAGCAAGCATATTGTTTTCTGTTTCCATTTCAAAAGCCAGGAAGCAGCGTGGTTTTTGGTATGTGTAGCACAGGCCGCTCGCTCTAGTTGAGCCGCTACACATTTGTTGAACCCGTTGGCGCATGAACAGCAAGAAATGCCAAAGTGTCCGCTTTAACTTTATGGAGCCGGTTTTTCACGTTGAATGCCGAAAGTTTCCAACCACAAACTGGCAAACCGTGTGCTTCTATTTGTGCAGTTCAGTCACTGACCAAGGCAAGAGCGAGGGCCAGAAATTCAAGATCCTTGCGATCTCGAGCTGCTGAGGGTAAAAGAGGGTCAGCTCAACGTGCTTGAGGTCGCCTCTAAAGTGTTTTTTCTATGTTGGTGCAGACTAAAGGTGAAACAGAATCTGAAATATGTTGCTTAAACTGGAGGGCGGTTTCCGCTAGCCCCACTTGTTTGGTTGAAGCGCGCTTTTCCCATACCCCTTTGCCAATTGCTGCCCCTTTGTCTTTGCTTCAGCAATCGGTCCTTCCTAGCGTGTAGGGTCGCCAGGAGTCGCCTGGCCATATCAGGTTTCAATGTCAGAGAGGTGAAGGAGTCCTCAGCAAGTGCTGTCTGGTCCCCACGAGTCCCGTGCACGCCCAATGTGGGCACCAGACCTGCAGCGCCCAACCAAAGGGTTTGAACATTTGGGGATAAACATCATCCCCTTTCTTTTGTCTAACATTTTCTCCTCTCCTGAAAGATCAGTTTCCTCAAGCGACCGTGGCCAAAGGGTCGGAGGGGCAAAGGTTTGGGACCTGAAGAAGACGGGCTTTGAGTGGAAAGGGGTACAAGGCAAAGGCTTGTCTCTTCCAGGGAAAAGGAATCTTGCAGGGCTGTTCCTGCTTAGACAGCCGTACAGTATTCCAAGTGCCAGGACATTTCCCTTCAGGGAAGAACTAGCTGGGAGGGAAGTCCTTTCCGTGGCACTGAGCTAATCAAAGAGTTGTGGGAAAGTCGTTGCTTGAAAGCTTACTCGCTCCTCGCTTTGGCACCTTGCTCGCTTCTCCAGATCCACCTGGGGGCTTCACATTGAGTTTAAGTTGAGTGCCTAGAAACCTGTCTGCTATTAAAGAAAAAAACAATATTATGGGGCTTCTGGAGACCTCGGGCTAGCGCACCCCGAGTTGCTGAAACGGGAGCTACGAGACCCCAAATAGGGGGGTCAATTCCATAGAGTTCATTAAAGCCGGAAGGACAGCCGCTCGAAGCTGAGGGTTCAGGAAGCTCGTGGCCGTCGATGGTTCCAGGGACGTTACTCTAGCCGCCCCACGTGGTGGGTTGGGACTCGCAAATGAACACGTGCCTGGGTGGAGGGTAAATGGAAAATCAACCACCCCAACCTCCAAGCCAATCCAAAGCAGAAGAGGGAAGCTGAGATCCTCCCAAGTTTTCATGGGTTCCAAGGCCTTTGACCTTCGCAATATCAACTCAAGCAAGTGACGCATCCCTCGCCACGCCTTCCGTTGTGGACGCTCGGCGCAAGGCTGCGCAGTCTCCAGATCCCCAACATGTCCTTCCCATATTTGTTTGCTGGATACTTTGAGCGAGCCCTCTTGCGCCAGTTTCGTAGTGATGCTGATGGCCGATTGATCTCAGCAAGGTGCTGACAAGCTTCCATATTGCGTGGGCCGAGAGCACATGAGCAGTCTTCGTATTTCACGTTTGGCGCTTTCAAAATAGACATTTCGACCAATGTTGGCCAATTTTCCTTTGAGTGGCTGCTTAAAGGAAGTTCATGGAAGCCTTGCCCTCAGAACGTGTAAACCTTGGGATGATCGCAGTGCCAGTGCCGAGCTTGCAAGCGCCGCCCGCACTGGCGCGAGCGCGCCCGGCATGCCATGCGGGCCATGTCCCTGAGGCTGGAGGGTACTGCAATCTATCTGAGCAAAGTAAAGCGACCTGCCACCGTTTCACTGCTTTTCCCTCCGTACTCCTAGTGACTGAGCTTTGCCCCTACGAAACACTAAACTTGGGCGTTCTTCCGGCTTTCTTCCGGCTTTTTGTTTTGCGAGGCGCCCTCAGTGCCACGCCGCCTGCTGGCCGCTGTTGTTGCCGCTGGCGGCGCCAGGGCCGGCCCTGCCCGGGCACGGCGCAAGGCTTGGGAAGGATTTAGTTCAACCCCCCGAGGTTGATGGTCGGGCCGATGTAAGGCTGGCGTTGCGCCTTGGGACGGCGACGGGTGCTTTGGGGATGTTTTTGCAGTTGTCTTGGTCGATGTTAAGGTGACCGCGGTGTCCTCCGATGCTCTTTGGGGTTGCCTTTGGAAGGGGTCTTGGAGCATCTGTGGGGACGTCTTTGCGGCACTCTCAGGTGGATGCCTTTCGGATGTCTCTGCGACTGTCTTGGTCGATGTCCTCGAGGGTGACTTTGAGGAAAGTCTTGGGCTCTGGGGGGAAGTCTTCAGGGGATGTCTTTTGGGCGTGTCTGCGAGGTTTGTCTTTTCGGTTCTCTTGGGTGATGCTTTGGGGATGTGTGGATGTCGTTAGGAATTGTCAATGGGGGTGTAGTGGCAAAAATGACGGTTGGGATGTCTCTGGTGGATTGTCTTTGGAGGCCGTCGTTGTGTGCCTTTAAGGGTGACTTCTGGGGATGTCTTTGGAGATTTGACTTCGGAACATGTCTTTGAATGGAGATGTCTTCCGCAGTGTTTTTGGGAACGTCTTGGGAGATATCTTTGGGGCTGACCTTGGGGTCGTGTTGGGGTGCTACTGGGAATGTCTTCGGACATGCTTTTGGACATGTCTTTGGGAATGCTTTTTGAGGGTATCTTTGGGGATGGCTTTGGGCAGGGTATGTGCTGAGGGCTGTGTTTTGTGGGTTGTTTTAGTTAGGGTGTCTTTCTAGTCCTGTCAATGCGGATGTCCTTAGGAGCGTTTCTGCATCGGGTTCGCCTCTACTAGGTTGGAAACACCAAGCACGCATCTCCAAGATCCGGTGAACTCATCGCGAGTCGCATAGGATTTGTTTCCCAGCTCAAGTTGCCTGTCGCAAGCCGCCATGGCACTGACCTTTGAGCAGGTGGGCGGTAGATGCAAGCTGGTGACCGAGGACGATTTCAAGAGTTGCTTGAAAGGGGAGATGTTGACTGATCCCTTCGCGCCCCTCCGAGCAGAGCGACTCTTCAAGGATGAGAGGAGAAGACACCGGCGTGCCGTGCGTGAACAGGCAATGGTGGCGGATTTTCTCAACAAGAATCACTTTCAAGAAATCAACACTCCGATGGTGTCCTTGTGTGGGCTCCAGCGCGTCTACCCCTTGGCGTATGCTGTGAAGACAAACAACGGGCCCATGGCTCTGTTGTTGGTCCGCATGGGGGCTGACCCAATGCTTCGGGATCGGCTGGGCTATACGGCCCTGGACCATTGCAAGTCACCATCGCTGCGCCACAAGATGTTCCAGCTTCATCAGGGACAGGGCGCGCTGTTCAGGTGACGCCTCATTTGTCCCCGGGGCGCAACCAGTTCCTGGGAGCAATAGCTGCCTCACGAAACGTTTCAGCCATATCGCAGGCAGGGCGAGCTGTTCAGGCGACGCTTTGTCTAATCCCCGGTCTACAGGGGGTTGCTCGACGCGACCCCACCAGGAATTTGCTAATGCTAATTTGCCATGCATTGCCACGCACCGCGAGAGGAGGATTCCGGGATTCTGTGATTCTGTAGCGTTGCCCCATTCTCTTTTTGGATGGCTTTTGACATCAGCTTTTGGGCCAATTGAAAGTGAGTCTGTCTCCTTCAGGTGATGTTTGAAGAGGAGATGAAGGAAGCCCGGTTCTGGCAATCTGTTTTGTTCTGTAATGAGACAGGGTGAAGCAGGTTGGGTCTTGAGCCAAAGCCGAAACCCGGGGGATTGGGCAGGGGGCCTATTCACATTTGCAGATCCTTTTGGATAAACTTGGGTTTCGAATGACTCATTGAGAATCCGAATCCCTCGCTTCCATTCTATCTTTACCTTGCACTTCCCGTGGAGGGATGAGCTTGCTTCGTGTCTTCCAACTTGTTGAAGGCATGGCTGATTGCGAAAGCGAATGGCGATACTTTTAAGGGATGGGGGTGAGTTTTGTTAGGGGGGCCTGTTTGGACATCATGTTCACCATGGGAGGTGGTTCCCAGTTGCAATTTGTTTCCAAGTTTGAGTCCGACTCTGCAACCCAACCTTCAGACATCGCGCCGCTCTCGTATTGTTAACGCATATCAATACCACTCCAAAGTGCCACAGCCTCGGGTCGCTTTTTTGCTGCATGGTTGATGGACACATCTCCAAATAACAATATGGTGGGGATCTCCACTTTTGTATCGCGGGGAGGGGCGACCATTTTCCACATGCATAGCCTTGTTGGACCGTTTTGCCTAAATCTTGCTTTCTTCTCCGGATGTTCCACCGGTTGGTCATTTGGAGTGGCCTGGCTACTGGGCGCCAGGCTTCGCTAACAATCCTTGTCCCAAATTGGATGCTTATATTGACAGGGAACTAAACGAAATCAAACATTTGTAGAGCGTCCAATGAAGGACTTGTCGCGAGTATGTTGGCCTTGATGGACGCAAGAGAGGTGGCATGATCTCACTTGAGAAATACGCACTTCTGGCTCCTGCTGGCCTCGATGTGCCAAAAGAGTCCGATTCAGGTGGGAACATCCCACGTGTGGTCAGTAGTCAATCTCCATCATTTGATATACCTTCGATCAACGAGTAAACCAGTGGCCAAATTCATGGCACACCCTGAGACCGAACCTTGGCGGTTTGTAGCAACTCCCCAGATTTAAATGTGGCCCCATGTGTGCAAGGAGCTCTCTCTGGCTTTTGAATTCCGTGTTCAGAGAAACTCTTCAGTTTTCAAGCGCCGGCGTGGGTGCCAAGGAGCGGCCTCAAATTTGCTGGGTTGAAGTTTCAAGGGCGGAACAGTTGCGGCTCTTACGGCGAACCCGAGGGGTCGATCCGTGGGCATGCGTGTAAGTCTTAACGTCTGGGTAATGCCCAGTTGGCCCGTTTCCTGTGTACAGGTTTGTCAGAATTTGGAACTTCCCCGCGAAGGGGGCAAAAGCAAGACATCCCATGAGGAAGAGACACTCAAATGGGGGGTTGTCAAAATTGGGGGGGCACTTGTTGGGGTCCCTTTGAACAGCACGAGGCTGAATCTGACAACCCCCTGGATGTTTGTCGGGATACGTTTTGGCTGTCATTTTCCTGACCCCATGGAGAGGGGCAGGGCAGGGCAGTTGGCTTGCAATGAATCTTGGACCATTTGAGGTCCCAAGGCTTGCAATGAATCTTTGACCATTTGAGGTCCCAAACCTTCCGATTGGAGATTGGAGGGTCCAAGGCGCTGGGCAGCTGGAAAGTTGTTCATTTGGTCGCGATCTCACAAAGCGTGTTGGGATTTGTTTTTTTCCAGTTTGGGGGATCCATTTCTGATATCAGGTTTGTGATTTAGAATCATGTCTCACTTCAGCCCATTAAGGATGCGCACAGAAACCAACGAGCAAAGAAGCACATCGGAGCTCCAGCCATTGATCGCTCAGTCTAACTTTGCCTCTCCCGCGCCAGCTTTTCTAAGTCCGGCATTGCTCACCCACTTAAGAGCCCAAATTGGAGTGAGGATGGTTGAGCTGCATTTGCTGAATTCTCCTGGTGGGTATTCTTCATTTTGTGAGCAACCCTGAATCGCGGGCACTGAATTTCTGAGCTTGACGCCAAAGGACCGATCCGGACTGGGCACCAGACTGTCGCACGAAGGCGGCAGATTCATTGTGCAGAAGTATATGTTGCAGAAAAGGGTTGATGCACTGGGAAAGAACCGCAGGACTCAACAACCAAGAAATGGTTGTCCAAAGTCAATTTTGCAACACATGTCCACAGATGAGTTGCGCCCTTTTTGGGCGCACGTAGATCAAGTCCCACTTGCCACCTTTACACCCAGAAGTCCCTTTGATCTTTTGCGAGCCATCTGAATGTCACTCCTTCTCGAAGGGTCCTGCGGTTTCCGTACCACGGCCCGAGTTGCCTTTAGGGGTGCGAGAAGGGGCATATGTCGGGGCCGCATCTTCTATTGGGACCCTTGGGGTTGCACCAATCTTGAAATCTTGAACATGTTTGTCAGGTCATCGTCGCGTGCTCACTTCTCCCCTTCACCTACAATGGGGCTTCCCGAGGGCAAGTAGATTATCTGACTGGCGCATGTCATTTTCACTTGTACACCAAATCTGCACTGAGTGCAGAGGGGTCATTGTGGCGTGACGCTTACAGATGACACCGTGAAGAACCTGATAACAGCCAAAAGTGAGCTGGCAAATGCGGAACCGCCTATGGGCCGTTTTTATTCTTCCTGCGCCTGAACATGCTACTATGATGGGGTTGGTGGCCACAAGGTCAGAGGGACTTTGGTTCCAGTTCCACGAAAGACCACGCGAGCCAGAAGGTGAGGTCCTGTCGCTTGCCGCCCTTCGCTCTTGTCAACTTAAAGCAATAGAAACCGCCTGCCTGAAAAGATTGGCGCAGCTCCACGCATATTTCACTTTGGCAGCTAACGAACACAAGCGTGCCAGCGAAAAGGGCATCCCTGAAATGAAAAGGGCTCCCCGTAAGACTGAAGGATTCCCTCCAACCTACAACACACCCCAACTTCATTCATCCAGGGTTCCCGTGGGGAAATTGCTAAAGGACTTTGAGGACCCCAAGTTCGGGGAAGAATCTTTGATTTCAATCATGCTAAACGCTAGGTAGGTGTTTGTGTGTGTGTGTGCGGGGACTGCAAAATGGTGGGGGTTTGCTTTTGGTGTCCCTTTAAGCCAAGGGTGAAAAGTGTAGCGAGCCTCAAACAAACATGTTGCTGCCATTACTGTTGGCTTTGTGCTTTTGAGGGAAACCGTGTTGGGGTTGCTTTGAGGGAAGGCAAGGAATTCCCACAAGCGTGAATAGGGTATTGTCGGTTTGTTCGAGGCAAGAGTTGGAGTTGCCCAGCCTGCCTGCTGTTCGCAGGAGAACGGGCCCTTCACGTTTCAGGAGAGACCTGGCCGGCTTGACACGCATACATAAATTGCAATACAACACATTTCGTTGCACATACGTACGTACGTAGATACGCAAATACGCATATACATATCAGCTTGTGGTTGCCTACAGGTGTGGTTTGAGTATGTTTAAAAGTTAAGTTTAAACACGTTGGTATCCTGTGGTATCTCAGCTGTGGCAGACCTCAGTTTCCCAGAGTGTGCCGGGGTTTAGCTGGGACCTTACTAGGATTTGCAAGGGTTGACAAGGCTTTTGAGTGGTTGTTTCGGATGTTTGAGTTATTTTTAGGAGGACAGGACCGGGAGCGCTGGATAGGGCAGAGTTGCTTTAAGCACTCAGTTGTCCATGGGCACATTCAAACGGAACCCTATGAACTGACCAAAATCTACACATGATTGGTTCGATCATCTTGGAATCAGTCCGTAAATCGCTCCACCCCGTTCCAATGTTGGTGGACACCCCCCAAGAAGACAAGACAGAGAGCGGCTGGTGGAGATGTGAATTCAGTACAAAACACGCTGCAGCACGCTGTGGTTTAAAGTGTTTTGTGATAGTACAGGGGGCTAGGTCAAAGCTTGAGACCTCTGAATTCGTTCTTATGGTTTCTACCCGGATGTCAGTTAAGAGTACACCTGAAACGGGCATCCTATTTGATTTTCTAATGACGGACAATGCAATTATAATTTCTTGCCAATTAGAACTCCAATCGGAACTTGTTTCCAAAATGGAGTTTTAATCAACATGTTGTGTTGAACATTTAACTAGAATGCGGTAATTTATAACATATTGGAACTCTTACTCTCAGTCACAAAAATAAAAATTCAATAGAAGCTCAGCATGATTCATAAAACAATAAGGAATCAGTCCAATAATATGTTCTATTTTGAGTTAGACTCTGAGTAAAGATTGTTCTATTTAAGATTGGAATTTTCATAGGAACTCCTTTGTAACAAAAAAAGTAAGGAACGACTTCAAATAGAATCTCCATTTGAAGCATTGGGCCCAATCAGAATTTAAGCCATTGAATGAGGAAAGAACTTAATCGCGGCGTCTACTTTGAATGGGTATGGTATTCAAACATGGTGTTCTTTCCAAAATCGATTATGGTTTAGATGTAATTTAATTAGGAATTGTGTCAATGACGATGTCTGTTTCGATTTGAATTAAGAATTTTGTAGGAGTTAATGTTTTTATATATATGCTTGAGCAATCTAATTGCCAAACAAGACAGAGGAAACAAAACAAAAAAGAAGCTACATAGAGCCAAATAAACAAAAGAAAAGAACAACTCAAGGAAAAGCCAACCAACTCGCGAGAACCAAATGAACCGCAGATGTTTGAGGGGCCTCCGCCAAAGAGTTTGGAGTTATGATGTTTGCTTGCTTTGTCGCATAGATGCAGGCTCAGCCGCAGATGGTTCACGTAAGCAAAAATGCGCGCTTCGCCTTGCCGCTTGCGCTTGTGCAAAAGCATTGTATTTGCAGTGTGGTGGAAGCATCGGAGATGTGAACTTGTGTTTGTGGGCGTCCCTTTTGAAATGAAATTGGTATGTGTCAGAAGTAGGTCCCACTTCTGGTGTCCGTCTCAAGAAAAAGCCGTGAATCGAAGCTTCCGAGAGGACTCTACGCCGGATATGCTCCTGGAGTGGCTGAACAAGAAGGTGCCCAAGCAGGATAGCACAGCGTGGAACCAAAAAACAGGGGCAGCTGCCAACGCTTGCTACCTCCCTTGAGCGGTCGAATGAGGGCGGGCTCAAGGGAGGACAGGCAACGGGCGGAACCAACGCAACACAACGCAACAGAACGCAACAGAACGCAACACAACAACCAACACAACAAACAACAATACGTCGCAACAAAACCAACACAACACATCGCAACGCAAGCCAGCACAACACAACACGTCGCAGAATCAAACAGCACGTCACAACACATCACAGCAAACCATGCAACACGGCACTTCACAACATGAGACAACCCAACCCAAGCCCGCCCAGCACAACGCAACACAATACAACACAACACAACACAACACACACACACATGCATCTTTGACTTGGGGTCAGTTGGTCCAACCCATTTACGCGCGCTTTGATAGATGTAGCAAAGTACTATTAAAGCCCAAATATGTTTGCTGATTCGAACTGAAGTCGTCAAAGAGGTTCGGAGCGCAGGCGCCTTTTGTCTGCAATCCGATTTTTGTTACTCCAGAGTCACGTTACTCCAGAGTCACGTATGCGCCGTCAATGCATTCGCTTCCTGGGCGTGAGGATTCCCCAGAGGCAGTGCTCAAAGCGATAGACGACTTCGCTTGGACCGAGCAGTGGATGATGCGCCTTCGGCATCGTTTGTGTTCTTGGCGAGCCGGACTAGTGGTATCGGCCCAAATGAACTTGCCTGTCCCACCGAGGTCTTCCGAGAGCCGCGGAGAAACGAGTGATGTGTTGATTGGTCTTTGCGGATCTGCCGGAAGAAGGAAGCCACAATGTCCACGTGATGATGTTGATGTCCCTCAAACGGCACGGCTTTGCCGCCCAGTGGGATTGCAATCGACGGGAATCCAGTTGATTAGGGAGGGCGAGAAGGGGTATATATGCGATGGAACCTCAAGTCAACCATTCAGGGTTTACCTTCTACCCCCCTTCTGAGGGATGTTGTCCTTTTGTTAAGTGAGATGTTCTGCGGGGAGTGGCTTCACGTTTCCGGTTGTTCTTTCAATTCGACCTCTGAAAGAATGCGCGATACGGCTTCCTGGAGGTCCGTCGGCTTCGAGAAACCCCGCCTTCATTTGTTCATGCCCACAAAATATGGGGTTTCGGTTCGCTGATCACCTAGGACCCTGATTCCCACTGAGGTGATGGAGGATTTTGTCCATCCAGACAATATATTTCAGTGGACAGGTGTCGATATTTTCCGAACCTGATTTAGCATCTGAGGAATGTGGGGGACGTAAAGGGCAAAGTCCTGGATGTTGCGCTGCGCGAGGCTCTGCGACTGCACCCCACAGGCCGAGATCGCCGATGTGGGAATGCTACAGCTATTTGTAGAGCATAAACAGGACTTTGCGCGTATGAATCTTTGTATATTTTGTTTACATATACATATACACATACACATTTATACATATTCGGCAGGTAGCATACAAAGTCTGACGTGCGCAAATACGGACCACCCCCCCCCCCTCATGAACTACATTCACTGTGCCGCCTTGTAAACTATGCTTTGCGCAGACTTGTTTTTGCCTTTCCATTGAGTTTGATGAGTATAGTAGCCAAATTTCGGCCACAAAAGACACCCGCTTGTTTTAGTGTTGGAGCCTGTGAGCCTGTCTGGTTTGCATGCCTTGTTTTGCTTTGATGAGGATTGGGCTAATTCTCTCAACGCCAAAAGCACGCACGCACGCACGCAGGCGCACACACACACACACACACACACACACACACACACACACGCGCACACACTTGTGAATCCTTTAGTTTTGACAATATGGTGACAATGCCGATGCTGTTGACTGCAGAACGACTAGAAACACACATATCAAGATAACCAACAAAACACAACTCAAAGGAGAAGTTCCTTTGTCCAAAAGTTGGGTTCTGTTTGTTTTGTGTTTTTGTGGTGTTTTTTCCCCCCAGGTGTCTTCTTTGGGTTTGCCAAGTGTTTTTGTAGTTTAGCAGTTGTGTCTCAAACAGCCAAACAAAGCTCAAAAACCGCAAGAGCTCGAGCTTTGTTGTGGGTGTCTTGGAGAGCGTCAGCAACAAACCCACAAATGCGCATGAGTTGTTGTTGGTTTTGTTTTTGTTGGTTTTCTCGAGCTGTGTTTGATGTTTGTTTGTTTTCTCATTTTCTGTGGCATTGGGTGCTGGCGGCGAGAAGTTGTGTTTGATCAATTAGAATTTAAGTAAGAGTTATTCTTGAAAGAGTTTAGATAGGATGTAAAAAGGACACCTTGTATTTCGATTGTCTTTTTTGCATTGAATTTGGGTCTGAGATCCTGTCGAAATAGGATGTGATTTTCAGTAAATTGCAATGTTCAATGGAATTTGACAAGTTCCCACGTAACTGGTTTAGCGGTTTCGCTACAACATATGCTAGAAGTGAAGTTCCTGCAATGGATATGATAGTCAGACGCGTGCACATAACGTTCCTCTGGAAAGCCTTGTTGTCTCCCCCCCCCCCCCCCATTTTCAGCGACCATTGGCAGAGTTGCTCCGAGTCTCAAAAACATGATCAAATCACAAGCGTGGAACAACATGGCGTGGATTCATTTGCCCTCTACCAGCGATTCATGCTCTATTTTTGTGACAGGTTCTGCCCTTGA
>CAUJNA010003845.1:352257-377595 GCA_963377175.1 Effrenium voratum | reverse complement strand
ACGGGAAATCATCCCAGAAGGGTCCTCGATGGGTTACGGAGCTCTTTGTGAAAGGAGAGAAGAAACAATTGTGCTTGGCATTTCAGTCGAATCGATGCACTCGTTCGGAATGCCGTTTTACGCATAAATGCGCTTTCCCCAAACCGGACGGATCCCCCTGTGGCGGTGACCACTCAGCTCGGGGACGCTTTCAACCACAGGGGAGGAACCACAGCGATTGCAGGACTTAGTTTCATGCATGCCAGCCATGTCAGTGGCCTTGGAGACGCCTCCCAAGGAGGACGCTTTCATAGACAAGGAGCCCGAGCCTTTGTCCTCCTTGCCTCAGCCACAGGTTTCACAATCCACAGGTGGCCTTGACACCCTGTGTCTTTGACGAGATGCTTTCTTCAGGTACTCGAATTTTCTTGGATATTTGCAGTGGATATGACAAGCCCCTTTCGAGGGCTATATCAGAGCGTGGCAAATCTTATTTAGCAATCGACATTTTGATTGATCAGCGAATGGATATTCTTGATGACACATTTTACGAGCAGCTCCTTCGCATCTGTGGTTGTGGCATAGTAGCCTATGCGGCAGCTTCACCCTTTTGTTCTGATTATTCTCGGCTCAAGCTTTTGCCTGGTGGCCCCAAAGCAATCAGAACCCCTGATCAACTTGGTGGTGTTAGCAACTTATCTGAGTCTGAACAGCAACGCATACATCGCAGTGCTACCATGCTGGAACGTTGCGTTGGATGCCTCAAAGCTACGGTTACAGCGGGTGGTCATGGTCATCTTGAGCAGCCTGCTAACGCCATGTCCTGGCTTGAAGATGTGGCTAAGTCTTGGGTCCAGTCGCACAATTGTTCACTTGTTTTGATTGCTGCATGTTCCCACGGTATGAACATCTCCAAACACTGGCTATTCGCCTCCACTTTTTCCCCTTTGTCCCAATTAGCATCGCGCTGTTTGCATGAAAAGGGATCTCACGTGAGCGTAGCAGGCAAGCGGCTTAGCGATGGCTCATTTGCAAGTCGGACTACTGCGCAATATCCTGATTCCTTTTGCCTTTTCTCATTGTATTCAGGGCCTCCTTTCTGACGCTGCGCAGCCTATCACACTTGACAATATTTGGGAATATTTTCCAATTAAGCAATTTCAAGATCCTCCGAGAGCACACCATGACGGAGGTGGTATTCCGTCCCAACCAGACTGGAGTGCACCCCCACAAAGATTGGCCAATAGTCTATCGGGTATTCGACTGAGGGCCTTTTGGTTTGCCATCAGAATTGGCCGATATACTATTCCGGCAATGAGAAGTAGGTGACTGCATTGGATTGTGAAATAAATGACTCTGTTTTTCTTTTGGGAACTTTCGACGAGTAGGAAGTTCTGGCTCAAAGGTGTCCTTGCTATGTGTGCTATATGTGCTATATGGGTCTTACACGCCAAGCCACTGAACCCCCACTCTCCCCCAGCTCCTTGCTATATGTACTATATGTGCTATATACTTATTCTGTACGCGCGAAGATATGTACTATATGTGCTATATAGGGCCATATAGCACATATAGCACATATAGCAAGGAGCCGGGGGAGAGTGGATGTTCAGTGGCTTGCCTTGTAAGAGCCATATAGCACATGTAGCACATATAGCAAGGACGCGGGGGACTGTGAGGGTTCGGCGGCTTGGTGCCTGCCGCGCCTGCCTGGCATAGAAGCCTCCGCCCGGCCGCGCCACCTGCCCGGCATAGAAGCCTCCATCCGGCCGCGCCACTTGCCCGGCATAGACGCCACGCCAGCGTACGCGCCGCGCGCATTCTTGTTTCGCACGATTTTGCATGGTTTTTGACATGGTTTTTGCATGGGTTTTGCATGGTGCGGTGACATGATTTTGACATGACATCTTGTTTTTGCATGACATGATTTTGAACATGACATTTTGACATGTTGGTTTTTTGCACGGTTTTGCATGTTTGCATGTGCATGTGGTTCAAGCCCTAATGCCCCCCCCCCTCCCCCCCGATTTTTTTCCTGTCAGGTGTACATCCTGGAGAACTTCGCGGTGGGCGGGAGGCGGGGCGGTGCCGAGCGGGCACCTAGGTGTGCCGAGCAGGCACTAGGACGTGCCGAGCAGGCACTAGGACGTGCCGAGCGGGCACAGTGCCGAGCAGGCACAGGCACCCCGGCGCCGAGCGGGCACCGTGGGGGTGCCAGTGCCGAGCGGGCACTATGGCGCCGAGCGGGCGCCGTAAGAGTGCCAGTGCCGAGCGGGCACCGAACGTGCCGAGCGGGCACCCGGTGCCGAGCGGGCACCGTAGGCGCAGCGCCAAGCAGGCGCAGGCGCCCAACGGCCCCCTAGCACTGGCTTGCCCAACGGCCCCTTAGTACTGGCTCGCCCAAGGAGTACGGGTTCGCCAATGAGTACGGGTTCGCCCAATGAGTACGGGCTCGCCCAACGTGGCTTCGATACCTAGCGCGCCACGCAGCTCATCGAAGTCGTGACGAACACTAAGCAGTCAAATGCTTCCTTGACATGGACAAAGCTCAAGAATGAGGGATTCCTTGACATTGGTGGCACCAATGTCACAAATGCGAGGTTCCCAGGACAGCGTGGAGGATCATCGTCTAATCTCGTGGACACCCCGGCCGGCATTGAAGCCTCCACCCCGGCCACCTGCATCGGAGCCACCCCCACCCGAGGTCGGAATTCTTTTTTTAGCGTCCCGTGGGGAGGACTGCAGCACGCTTTTTTTTGCCAATGGCTGCGAGGCCCCAGGATTGCCTCCTTCAATCCTGTTGTCACCCCAGGATTGCCTCCTTCAATCCTGTTGTCACCCCAGGATTGCCCCTTCAATCCTGGGCTCACAACAGGATTGCTCCGAAGCCCCTCAGACCGGCGTCCCCGTTTGGCCCCGGAGCCCCTGAAGGGCGTCGATTCTGCTCACAAGCCGCTCGCAGTGGGCGTCGACGTCGAATTGGGTCATCTCATCGAGGCGACCGACATCGATGTTAATCACCTACATGTACAGGGCCGTGAAGCGGGTGCTGGAGCGGCAGCGGCGCGCGTGCTCTACGCGAGGCGAGGCAGACCCTGCAGGAGTGGGTGGGGCTGTTCTGGTGCGAGGCCTACGACGGCGGCCAGGCGCTGGCCCCTGTACTCCTGCCCCAGCGCCTCGCACCTCCGCAGCACCTCGTGCTCCTCCGGTCCTGGTGCCCCGCCAAAGTTGGAGCTGACCCAGGCCAGCCCGTGTACGCGCCCTCGGGCAGGAGCGCCCAGTTCAGCGTGCCCAGCGCGGCGTTAACCCAGTAGAGGTAGCGGCCCCGGTCCGTGGACAGGAAACTGTCGACGGCGAGCCGGGCGTCGCTCTCAGGTGCAGCGACTCTAGGTCGACCTCAAAGTCGCTGTCCGAGCCTTGCGGCTGCCACGTAGATCGTTGTCCTTTTCTTTAGGAAGCCACCCGTCCGGCGACGACGGCGGGTGGACGGCTGCGACGGAGGTGCAACAGAGTGTTCTCACACTTCGCGTTGATCAGCGTGGAGCTGGCGAACAGCTTCTGGCCCAGGAAGCTGAGCGCCGCCATCGGCGTTTTCAATTACAAAGCGCTCTTCGAAGCGCTTGTAGAACATTTCATTCTTCGACGTAGTAGACGAAAAGGAAACTGAGGGCTCCCGCGTCGCCTGTTCATATATTGGTACAGCTGCTCCTTCGGCAGCAGGGCGCTGAGCTCCTCAATGACGGCGTCCAGCTCGTGCTGGTTGCGCAGCCTCCAGCAGCAGAGGAATTGCTTGTTCACCCGCACGGCTGCGCTGATGAGCCTCAGCTGATCTGCATGTGCCGGCCTCGGATGAAGAGCGTGTCCAGGGCGCCGTGAGGCTTGTGCAAGTCGTCGACAAGCTGGTACAGTTTCTTCATTTCCAACTTCTTGGACGCCTCCGTGATCTTGCGCTGCTGCTGGATGATGCGCCGCAGCGCCGCCTCGTCCCACTCGCCCAGTAGGTCTGCTCCCGCTCCGTGTTCACCCCCAGGTCCTCCTCGATGACGGGGATCCAGCCATCGTCTATGTTGACACTCGGGCTGAAGATGTAAATTCTCTCAAAGACGCCGCGATACTGCTCCAGAATCAGGCTGATCAGAGCCACGGTTTTGCCCGATTTTGATGGCCCGAGGAAGATGCCGGTGCACGGCACCAGGGGCGCCACAGGGTCCGAGGCTTGCTTGCTGGTGTACTCGGTCGTGGGGAAAAGCTTGATCTCCCCCATTCGTCCTTTTGCGTTACTTCCGAAATTCAAAGCCGGGAAGCCGGGCGAGACTGGGAACAATCCTGCGCCCAGCACAGGATTGACGGGGGCAATCCTGCGCCCAGCACAGGATTGACGGAGGGCAATCCTGCGCCCAGCGCAGGATTGACGGCAAGGCGAGGGGCAGGTCAGGCACACAGTGTCGCTAAAGAGCAAAGGGGCCATAGCGCAATGGCTAAGGCGTAGACCAGGTTCGATTCCAGCCTGGGCCCATGTAGATAATACAAGGCAGCCAGCAGTTGTCCAAGTTCCTTGTCCAAGTTCGGCGGGGGAACTTGGACAAGTGGCTTTGCAAGAGGAAAACACGTGATAAAATTTGTCCAAGTTCCTTGTCCAAGTTCTTGTCCAAGTTCAGGTTCCTCCGGAGGAGAATTCTCGCACCCTAATATTTTCTTCTTCTGGTTGTCTTGTTATTAAAAAGAGTAGTATAAGTCCGAGCAGGAGCGCCCCGATTCCAGGCAGGCCCCGATTCCACAGCTAGGCGGAAACCCGAACTTGGACAAGAACTTGGACAAGGAACTTGGACAAGTTTTATCACGTGTTTTCCTCTTGCAGAGCCACTTGTCCAAGTTCGCCCGGGGAACTTGGACAAGGAACTTGGACAACTGCAGGCTGCCGTGTTACAAGCTCTCTCAGTGCTACGCCCCGAGGCAGGACCCGAATCCAACCAGGCGGAAACCCGAACTTGGACAAGAACTTGGACAAGGAACTTGGACAAGTTTTATCACGTGTTTTCCTCTTGCAAAGCCACTTGTCCAAGTTCGCTGGGGGAACTTGGACAAGGAACTTGGACAACCGCGGGCTGCCTTGTTAAAGGCTTCGCAATATTGCGGCAAGGACTAGGTTTGTGCAAGAATTGATCCATTCTTCATCCAGTCTTGAGCAAGAATGACAGAACCTCTCTCTTTCGAGGGAGTTTCCCAAACGGATTCTGTTCCAGGCTCCTGACACTTGTCCGTCCAGGAAACGACCTCGTCCTGCAAAGGATTCGAAACCCAAAACGCTGGTGCATGCGTGTGGCTGCAACAAAACGACCCCGAGATATGCGCCGCAATTTGGCTCCAGGTTGCATTTCAAGCATGTCAAGCTTGCCAGAGGAAACCCCTTTTCCTTTTTTTTCTGGGACCCCTTTTTTGGGACCCCTTTTTTCCTTTTTTTTGTTTTTCTTGGCCCTGCAAAGGTTGGCTTGCTTGAAACGCAATTTGGAGCCAAATTGCAAGCATATCTCGGGGTCGTTATGTTGCAGCCAGAGAATCCGTTTGGAAAACTCCCTCCAAAGAAAGAAAGGCCTTTGCGGGCAGGCGCGGCGACTGCCACGCAAGAAGACGCTAAGGGAGAGCGCGCAGCCCACCAGCCTGGAAAGCCGCGTGGCGCCCGGAGCCCAGGTCCAGTCGCGGCCAGCAAAACCTTCAGGCACCGCCGGGCCTCCGTCCAGCAAGAGGTCCGGCAGCACGCCGTCCACAGGGCGCAGGATAGGCAGGGGGCTTGGAAAGCACCGCAACCATTACAAGGCCAGAAACAGCGCTTTAAGTCCGGGCAACTTAAACTTCCAAGACGCACAGAATGCGACTAGGACCCGTTTTGCCTGATCTTGAAGCAGGCTGAAAACCCTTGCAGAAGTGCAAGCAGAAGGGCTGTGCCGCGCAAAACCACCGAATTTTCGCAGAATCCACATTTGCTGAATGATAACCTCTAAGAATGCGCGAGCGGTTTTAGATTCACAAATAACAGAGAGAGACTCCAGGTCCAGGCGGACGCGGTTGTAAGGGTGAGGCCCTAGCTGGCGGGTGGCCCGCAGCAGTTTCTGGTTCTTCAGCACTCCGCTCTGCGGGCTGTTTGGGGGTGTTATAAATCTAACACACCCATTGGTTGTTTTGACACCCAGATCCATGTGGCTCTGCAGCTTTAAAGTTTGTGGCGCCAGGGCCCGGTTCGCCGCTGTGTTGACGGCCATGCGCTTGCTGTGGCTGATGACCAGCGTGGTGTCCGGCCACCCGGCTTGGAGGGGTAGAGCTCCTTCAGCCTTGCCTTGGGGCACGCCTTCTCGCCGACCCACTTCACAAAGTTGAAGATGCCGGGGTCGGAGCGCATTCTCCGTGAGCTTGTAACGGTGCCCGCAAGCCAAGTTGCGGATTAGTTGGCGTGCTCCAACGCGCTGATGGGCCCTTCACCTGCGCAAGGTGTCCAATGCGCCGGGCCTTGGCACCGCGTCATGATGGGGCGGTAGGCCGTCTTTTTGGCGCAGGCGTGCAGCGTCCCGCCAGAAGGACGCTCGGAACGTCGGCGTGGACGTGGTGGCCAACGTCCCTTCGCAACGGTGACTTAGAGCAGTTGGTTGGAATTCCCTTGGCTGCATGTGAGCGTGGAGGAGTCCTTGCCTGACCTCCTCACCCGTTTCGAGGCTTGGGGCGCTACGACGTTGCAGGCAGCTGAGCAACTTGCAAGGGTCTGGGCCATCCCAGGAAGGCCACGTATATCAAGCGGGCTAAGCGTTAGCGTAGTCGTTTTGCTGCGTGTCAACGCCACCATGCAGCGCGCATGAGCGTCTTCACCAATGGACATAAAGCCCCTCCTTGTCTGGACGACCAGCGCCGCGTGGCAAGTGGCACCAGCAGTACGGACGCTGGTCAACGCGAATGTAGCTGCTTGCCGTTACACGGCGTTCACGTGCACCATGGCCCTGATGATGATCGCCCTTGGCAGCCCCGGCACGACGAGAATCAGGTCCGAGGCTGGTCCGGTTTGAGGCAAACCTGGATGGAAAAGCTTGCCTTTGCTGACCGACTGGTTTGGAACGACATTCCTCTGGCCATCTGCTGCCAGTGCGGATCGTCTCCGCCCGAAGTGCTGCACTTGGTCCTGGTGCGCAACTCACACAGTTGGCAGGCGAAGGCGGAGGACCTTGGTGACCTCCCTCCTAGAGTGCTTCCAGAGTGCTTGACGAGGCGCGACGGAGAGACTCCTGCTCTCTTGTGGGGCTATGCGGGCCGCGACATGGTTTTCCCGCAGTGGGTTTTGGGACCTTACAAATCTGGGAGAGTCTTTGTTTTGCGTGCGGACTCTTCGAAAGTGCAGCGCCACCCACGCCTCCCTCTTGCTGTCTGGCCGGTGGAACAGTTTCGTGTCTTCAATGAGTGGACAGATGCACCCCGGTGTTCACTCAAGCGATGCACATGGAGGGGACTGAGTCTCCCGACGTTGATCGTCCGGATTTCGCCCCTGACGTAAGGGATCTCACGGCGTTCGGTTTTGATGCGGCGCAAGCCCTGGAGGAGACTGACGCTGCCACGCGCCGCAACATGGTGCGCATTGCCTTGTCCGGTAAGGCAACGTGGAAGGATGCTGCTGAGCTACCCCTCGACTGGCCAATGGCACTGATTTTACTCCCAATGTGGCGGCTGGTCAGTATGGCATATTCCAGACTTCGTCGAGGTTATTTGGAGGAGCTGCTTATGGCATGGGTCCAGGACAACAAAGCTGTCGCAGCTCTGCCCCAGGGGAGTTTCAGCCCTTGGCTGAGCTTTTGAGTCACCTTGGCACATGGCTTGCCAACGTGTGGGCTGCAGGTTCCAAGGATATTCCCTTTCCTGCTGCTTGGGACCGGCTCAAAGACCCTGTTTTCTGGCGCCGTCATTTGACCGTTGCCTTGGCTGACCAAGCTCGCGATGGACTGGGGACGGTGCAAGCCAAGTACCGGGTCTTTTGTCACAGCTTTGCTCAAGGGGGCCAGATTACGTGGCCTTGTGAAGTACCAGTTTGGTGCCCCCAAGATTTGTGTTGAAGTCTTCATGCCTGTCCGCGTTTTGCTACGGGGCGTTTCACGGTTGCCTGACGCACCTGCCGCTCGGGAGGGTCTCCGAGACAAGGTCAAAGCAGGAGTCAGTTTGTGCTACCTTGATGGCAAGGCTGTTTTTCCGGTTGCACGCATAAGTGGTGACGCCCTGCCTTTTACCACTCCGGCCTGGCAGTGTAACCTGCTGCCGCAGAGCGCGGACAAAGGTCAACTCTCTGCCTGGCACCGGTATCAGTTTGCTCTCCCAGCTGGAAAAAGTCCGAACTGCTTCAGCTCTTTGAGATTGGGCTTTCATGTTGGGCTCAAGTCCTGATGTCTTCCTTTTATATGTTGAGTTTCGAGCACCCGTTGCATGCAGTCACCTTTACATGTAGGTGACTGCATTTGAGTCTTGACATGCTAAAGGTGAAATAAGGATGTGTATTTCCGGAAGGCCGGTTGAGGTTAGGCAGGTTGCCCATTGGGCATTGGCTCAAGAATAAGGTTGTGTATGTCGACGACTTCAAAATGGCAGGGCCACAAAAGAACCTTGCTCAAGGATGGAGCATGTTGCGTACACGCTTGAAGATAGAGCCTGAGACTGGACTTGACATGTACCTTGGTTGTAATCAAAGCAAGGGAAACGTCACTCTCGGGAACGGACACCGCGTAACAACGGTGACCTATGACATGGAACAGTTCCTACGTTCCTGTGTCGACCGCTATCTCGAGGTGGCGGGCGATGTAAAGTTGAATAAGGTTGTCACCCCTGAGTTGCATGAAGAAACAAAGAATCACGTCTCACGGAAGCCTGCCAAAGAGGGGCCGTCAGTCGTGTGCAATTGGTGTAACAATCTTGTGCCCACCGACGGTTCTGCCACAGTGCCGGACCAACGGGGAGGGACTCCTGAGTTGGCCATGAAGGAGCCCTTGCGTGGACACCTTGCTCCGCATGCCGCTAGCGTACTGATGAAGTTGCTGTACGGTGCGCGGATTGCTCGCTTCGATTTGTTGCGGCAAGTGAATCGCCTGGCACGGAACGTGCATAGGTGGACTGACTCCGATGATCGGGGTTTGCATCACTTGATGTGCTATGTGCATCATACCAAA
This sequence comes from Effrenium voratum, assembly GCA_963377175.1. Lineage (NCBI taxonomy): Eukaryota > Dinophyceae > Suessiales > Symbiodiniaceae > Effrenium > Effrenium voratum. The sequence continues at coordinate 368,431 of CAUJNA010003845.1, read as the reverse complement.
CATTGGCGCATGGTCGGTTGGGTTGGAGACCCTATGGACGATGTGCACTTGGCCTTGTATGCGGACGCTGACTTTGCGGGATGCATTGACTCGCTGCGTTCCACCGGTTGTGTGAGTCACTCCACTCCCGAGGCCGAGATTGTTGCGGCCGACGTTGCCATGAGATCGATGGGTATGCCCGCTCTCAAGCTGGTAGAGCGGATTCTCAAGAAGTCACCGAACTTTGTGTTCTATGACGATAATAAGGCTATGATCGGTGACGTGCGATCGGGGAGGAACCCCACGATGCGCCACCTTGAGAGAAGCCATGGTGTTAGCATTTCGTGGATGCATGAGATGTTCACACGTGATTACATGTATTTGGCGTATGAGGTCACCGACAGAATGGCGGCTGACATTTACACCAAGGCGTTCAATGATGGACGAAAATGGAAACATGCATGTTTGCAGATTGGTCTACTCGACCCGAGCCTGCTGTCTGACCCGGATACCCTCAAGGCGCTCACACCTACGTGTGATCCCATAAAAGGGACCATGCAGACTGCTTCGGGAACGGTTGACGGAGTTCCCACATTTTCGTAAACACACATTCCGATCATGCCCCCGGACCTGTGGTGGTCCGGATTGACATCCAAAGAGGGATTGCATGAGCATGAAGGACATGATCCGGTTGTCGTTGCCAAGGGACCCAGATTGATGCGCGTGAAACCTCCACTCGCGGTTGTGACACCGTTCGGGAGCAAGTGGCTTCGTTCCACTTGGTTTCTGAGGAACGGGTCATGGCTCAAGGTCGAGGACAGGGTTGACCCTGGGTTGCAGTGTGAGCGGATTGATGGATGGGTTGAACGCGCAGTTTGGCAGTTTCATCCTGTACCGGTTGCTGTACCGGCGCGGGAGCGATCTCCACGACCACGACCAATTCACGTCGGGTCCGGGGACGTTGACATGCAGTCCGTGCTGGCCGCATTCGTTGAAGAACTGTCGAACGAGCGCATAGAATTAAAATGTGTCAACGACCTTGCTTTGGAAACTTTGCTCCGGTTGAAGCTGCTTATGCGTTGTCTGCATATCAATCACGAGCAACTTGTCCCTGGTCGTTGTCTTGTTCCGTATCGCGTTGCGGTGAAGCACAAACCACAGTTAGCGCCGGGTATTGAACTCGCGATGGTTAAACATGACGGTGGTGTGCTTCGCGCTCCTGTGCGTGTCTCGCTTCCTGGTATGAGAACTCGCACAGTCGTCATTTTAGACAGTGTTGACTTGGCTCGGCCCATTGTGCTGATGGCATGTTCCGAACCGCGTAACTGGTTCACTGCCCTTGCCCGCTATAACGGGCCGCAGGTCGTCACCATAACTTTGGTCGATGACTTACTGAGCGAGTACGGGGGGAGAATCGCCAGACATGTGCTTACTAAACTTTCCGATTTGTTGTTCTTCGCCGGGCCTTGCACGGGGGGATCATCATGGGCACGCCTCAACAAGACTCGCGGAATTGACACCGCAGAGAAAATCGAGGCCAAACAGAGGGAATTTTGGAGATTGTTTGAACGGTTCGTTGAAATCAAACGGCATGCCATGACGAAACGAGCTGCGATTTTGTTTGAGTTGCCTGGAAGTTGCGATTATTGGAAGGACGAGAGACTGCATGAGGTTGTTTCATGATGGCATTAGTCACGAGTTTGATGGGTGTCGCTATGGCTTGAAGCAAAGGTATGCTAAGAAACCCATGCCAATCAAGAAACCATGGAGAGTTGTTTCGTGGAACTTTGACCTTGGCAGCTCGTTGTCTAAGAAATGTAATGGAAACCATGAGCATGGACCTTGTGCCGGTCGGGAAACTAAAGAAACCCAGTTGTACACGTCGTTAATTGTGGGTGTGATCCTCCGCCGTTTTCGTGCTCGAGCAAAGTGCCTCCAGCCGGCACCATTGAAACTCGCTCTTGCTTGTATTACGCGAGACGACTACCAGAAGAATTGGGACCTTGGGCTGATCTACCAGAATGAGCTGCGTGCGTCGATGAAGAACCTCGCGTATGCAATGAGAAGAGATGAAAGAGCTCACCAGCACAACCTTTTGCGCTGGATGATCTGTGGGTCAACCCCCAGCGACATCTCTGACGCATGCGTTGGGGCAATCAACTCACTTATGTGCGTTTCCTTCATCATGAGGAGGTTGCAGCCATTGGTCGGGGAAAGGCATGCTACGGATCAGTCGTACACAGTTTATTTTCGTCAGGACAAGAATGAGCTAAGGGACCTCTATCGGGAGATCGAGGTCGCCAGGAACTTCCTGTGGTGCATCGACATGATCTACGAATCAAAGCTGCCTGCGATGAACATCAATTCCATCAGTTCGCAAGTGGGTAAGCTGGCTTAAGGAGATTGAAAAGAAGGCGGAGAAGGACAACATGATCGACTTCTACCAGAACGCCTACTGCACCATTCACGAAGCCGACAGGGAACTGGAGAGGTACCCCGAGGACTTCGCGATCGGAGAGGAGCCGACGTGGTGGGTAATGGGTTCATCGAAGACGGAACCGCCGCAGAAGACGGAACGACAGCAGGCGTCGAGCTCCGGGCAAAGGAGACAAACCTCTGGTGGGCCAGTCCCCCAGCAGGGAGCTTCAAGTGGGGGGTCGTATGCAAGCGATGCCGTCAAGATCGACAACGAGATCATCGACTCCATATTCCGCATGAACTCCGGTGGTGATGATGACAGATGGACAATCACCAACCCAACTGCTGGACTCGACACATACACCTCATTCGAAGGGGGTATTACTCTGAGCGGCGCGACTGTCAACGTGAAGTTTAACATAGACGCCGACACAGGGTACCCAATCATACAAACTGTATTTGGGCCGTGTCTCGCAGAAGGGAAGAACGCGACATATTGGGAGTGTGTGCTGAGATGCCTGACTTTTGAGGAGAAGACCAGCGCGGAGAAGATCATTCTTTCGGAGGAGCATTCCATGTGACGTATGTGGAGAACCTGCCAAGCATCGTACGCTGTGGGCTAGTCCCCGGCGGGATCGATGGCGGAAACAGGCTAGCGCTGCACTTCGGAGCATTTGCTCCATGGGATGAGATGAACGTAGCAACGAAGGTGACGCTACGAAACGTAAGGACGGGGGATCCGATTGCGATCATCTACATTCCCAGTGCAACCCTTGCGCGGTATGGAGCTGGAGTCGCGGCAAATGGGACATTCATGGTCTTTGACGTGATCCCGTTCTATGAGGTCAAGTCCATTTGGATTGACAAAAGCAACGGAGGGAAACGCCTGGAGTACGCTTCAAGCGAGCGTACTCAAAATGTGTGGAAAACAAGATCTGTCCGGGTTTCGTCAACTCATCCCAGGAATCGGCTGCGATGTTCCTCCAGAACGTTGCGAAGATCAACGAGAGGATGCCTGAGACCGAGGCAGGTGCCGACATCTGCGCTACATCAAAGACATGGTTGATCGTGCGTGCGAACTTTATCGGGAAAACAAGCTGGAGGAGTTTGATGCGCAGACCAACGAGATCAGGGATGAGATCAGCAAAGTCGTCATCCTGAATGACGAGACATGGGAAGGACTGAGGTGCCGGATATGTCCGTCATGTGCGACCGCGATTCCCACATGCTTCTGTGTGTGCCTGGAATGTGGAGCGCAATTGATCTCTACCGGGAGATTCTACATCCACATCAGTTCCGACGACGATGAGGACAACCAAAGGCCCAATGTCTCGGGTGATGCCAGGCGCGCACAAGACGAAGCCAACCTTGATGCGGCAGCACAGGAAGAGGATGATGAGGCGGAGGACGTTCCTGAAGAAGACGACATGGACACGCAAGGATACACGTCCGGCTACATGTCTGAGGGCGGTTGGCAATACCGCGACAATGACTTGGCATCACGGGATATCATAAATACCTAGCGGATGGCGATTTGCCTTGCTGAGCCGCGCGAAGCTCAATACATGGCGGGATTCATCGCACTGCAGATGTCAAAGATGTGGGGGATGTTCGAAGGTGGTGAAAAGAGAACGATGGATGCCGCGCTCGAAGGGATACCGCAACGACTTCATGAAGTACCCCAACATGACTGAACACGATCAGGAAGGGATCCTTTTGCCATCGACGGTGCTGAAGATTTCTCAATCTCAGAATGTTCGAACAAGGGTCTTCCGGTCGGCTGAGGAGCGTAATGAATACATTCGTCTGATGGTATACAAGTGCAAGGGGCTATACATATTCTACAAGCTGTGGATTGCAGCGAGAATCCTCGACGTCACCAAGGACGAAATGAAGCTCCTGGTCAAGGATCGCGTGCGCCCGGTGGGTGATATTATGTACAGATGCTTTTCCCTGGCTTTCAACTGTAAGTATATATCGTTCGTAAGGGATGGCTTGAACCTTGGCAAATATGGTTATTCGGTAAATGTGAGCGCCATTATTGCGGCCACTGACCCGAATAAATGCGACACACCTCTGCTGGATTGGTGCCTCCGAATGGGGCATTGGATACCAGAAGATCATCGCAAGAAGTGTGTCCGGGCACGAGAAGCCCAAAAGAATTTGGACGAAGAGTTCCGTCGACGTACCCACAGACTGTCCATTGGAGACAGGTATGCGTAATGCAGATGTTGATTGCGGCACGATGTGGGCTAGTCCCCGTTTGTTGCTTGCGTCTCATCAATGTTATCGCGATGGAACGACTCTACATCATGATATGATTTCATGCGTCCAAGATGAATGGATGTGTGTACATTTACATATTCCGACGGCTACGACATTCCGGATATTCATGGATGGAACTATTACCTCATGGATGATTTCCTTTTCATTATATATATATTATTCATGGTACCTGGAATGGCTATGTTTTGCATTGATTGCTCACCGATATTTCTTTGCCGGTGATATGCAGATTGCTTACGAGCAGGCGCTTCTGTTGAACTTCTATGGCCAACCCATTTCTGTGGATGACGGCTGCGCGATGCGCAAATGCGGCAGCTGGGATGTTCAATGGCTGTAAAATGACGTGACGATAGTGTATACATTACACCTGCGTATGGGAATGTGCTACGATTTGCGGATGCATGTTTCATTTTCAATCGAACCCGGCAGGTTTCACAATGAATGAACGGTGTAGCGATAGCGAGTGAAAGAGTGTTCGACACAGTTTCGTAGCTGAAGCCGTGGCCAGTGGAACGTTTTGTGGTGTTTGGACCGCATGATGAACGATGCGACCCAAATGGGGGATGTTAAAACCCTGTGCCTAAATTGGGAAGCAGTTCTGAGGTCCGTGTTTGTGTTGCTTGCAAGGTTCCATTGATTGCCATTTGGCTCAGGACACAAGTGAGGTTCAAGATCTTATGTGTAGCTGCGTTCATACGTGATCGGCAATTGAGAGCGGAAAACACTTCGCTTGCGCTGCATTTGTCAGGACCACTGTTGTAACTATTATTCCTTCTCCCTTACAACATGCACGGGTTCGGCTATAACGGTTTGACCGTATACACCTTTCCACGTTGTTGGTATTACAGCTGGAGGGTTCGGTGGACAGCGTCCCACGGGACGTCACCTTGCCGTCTCTTGACAGAGTCATTGCAATTGGAGTCATTGCGAGGAGTCATTGCAAGGAGTCAGTGCTAGGAGTCGTTGCAAGGAGTCATTGCAAGGAGTCATTGCAAGGAGTCATTGCAAGGAGTCATTGCAAGGAGTCATTGCAAGGAGTCATTGCAAGGAGTCATTGCAAGGAGTCATTGCAAGGAGTCATTGCAAGGAGTCATTGCAAGGAGTCCTTGCAAGGAGTCATTGCAAGGAGTCATGAGAGTCATTGCGAGCTGCGCATGGAGTCAAGTGCAAGTTGCAAGTGCAAGGAGTCAAGTGCAAGTTGCAAGTGCAAGGAGTCATGTGCAAGTTGCAAGTGCATGGAGTCAAGTGCAAGTTGCAAGTGCATGGAGTCAAGTGCAAGTTGCAAGTGTAAGGAGTCGAGTGCAAGTTGCAAGTGCAAGGAGTCAAGTGCAACTGACTTGCGAGGAGTTAAAATCTCTTCTTAGGGCGGCGGGGTAGTGCCGACGACACTACACGAAAATCGACCCTCTGCGGGGATCGGCGTGGTCGAGGTGCAAAAACCGATGGTTTTTTGCGATTTCTAAAGTTCCCGCGCGACCCTCTGCGGGGATCGGCGTGGTCGAGGTGCAAAAACCCATGGTTTTTTGTGATTTCTGCGGTGCTCGCGCGACCCTCTGCGGGGATCGGCGTGGTCGAGGTGCAAAAGCTCAAGGTTTTTTGCGATTTCTGCGCTGCTCGCGCAACCCTCTGCGGGGATCGGCGTGGTCGAGGTGCAAAAACCGATGGTTTCTTGCGATTTCTAACATGCTCGCGCGACCCTCTGCGGGGATCGGCGTGGTCGAGGTGCAAAAACTCGAGGTGTTTTTGCGATTTCTGCGGTGCTCGCGCAACCCTCTGCGGGGATCGGCGTGGTCGAGGTGCAAAAACCCATGGTTTTTTTTTGCCAATTCTGCGGCGCCCGCGCAACCCTCTGCGGGGATCGGCGTGGGCGAGGTGCAAAAACTCGAGGTTTTTTGCGATTTTGTTGTTCGAACTGGTCCTCCGGAGTTGTCTCGTGGTTCGCGCGCCTGCTCCCGGGCCGGCCGGTCGCGGGTTCGATTCCTCCCTGGTCCGCGGGCGGGCGTCGCAAGACGCAACTTGCATTTTAAAGCAACTTGCGCAGACCAACTTGCACCGACCAGTTTGCGCAGAGCGCCTTGCCTAGAGCAACTTGCGCAGAGCAACTTACGCAGAGCAACTTGCACAGAGCAACTTGCACAGAGCAACTTGCACAGAGCGACTTGCGCAGAGCAGCTTGCGCAGAGCAACTTGCAGGGAGCGCAATTTGCACAGAGCAACTTGCAGGGAGCCACTTGCAGGGACCAACTTGCCGGAGCAACTTGCGCGGAGCAACTTGCACAGAGCAACTTGCGCAGAGCGACTTGCGCAGAGCACTTGCCTGGTGCTGTCTCGCGCCAACTTGCACACTGCAACTCGCACAGAGCAACTTGCAGGGAGCCACTTGCAGGGACCAACTTGCCGGAGCAACTTGCGCGGAGCAACTTGCGCAGAGCAACTTGCGCAGTGCAACTTGCGTAGAGCAACTTGCGCAGACCAACTTGCACCGACCAGTTTGCGCAGAGCACCTTGCCTGGTGCTGTGTCGCGCTTGCTTCACGAATGCTTCGTGTAGGGAAAAAGAACGCATCCTGCAGCGTTTGGGCCGACCTCGCTTGCGATGTTCTGCTTTCAGGCCTTTCGGGCCAAGCGTGGTCTAGTTTGATTGTTTTGCGCAAGACTGCTCGGGACGCCATTCGCATTTGCTATGGGGGCGTACAGCCGCCGGCTGGGCCACGGCTGAGGAAGTGGCATACCCTCCCGATCTCTGCAAGCAATGGGCCCGAGCAGTTGTGGATGACTTGGTCAAGTTTGGTGCCAAGCCGCCCTCCGACAAGTTGCAGGCCAGCAGCGCAGCCGCGAGGGCCGCGTCCGCCGCCGCGACGGAGTAGCAGTCTGCCGTGATGCTCAGCGTGTCGTCGCCGTTGGCCAGCGCAGCAGAGAGAGGAGCCTCCAGATGCAGGTTGCGAACGACGTTGCTTCCGCGAAGGAGCTCCCAAGTCGTGAAGCCCGCCCAGGCCGGCGCGTTAACAACTCCGCTCCGGGAAGCTGCAGGGCGGCGAGCTCCGCGAGGATTGCGTCGAGGGCGCTCTGGAGCGCGGTCTTGCTGGCTGAGAGCGCGGCGTTCGTGGCGTACGAGGCCAGCAGCGACGTGTCGGCCTTGCCCCCCTGGAGCGCCGTGATGCTGGCGTCCCGGCTAGCAAGCTGCGCTGCGACGAAGGCCTCGGTGGCGAGACCCAGCAGGGCATTTGCTATCTTGGTGTCTACCTCCAGTGGAGTGTCCAGTCCGTCCACCGTGGAGAGCAGGGCGGCCAGCGCGCTGGCGTCCGCCTTGCCGAGGAGGGCGGCGTCGAGGGCTGCCGTGGTGACGGCGTCCAGGAGAGCGGCCGAGATCTTCGAGTCCACCGCCGAGGAAGTGTCCACGGCCGACTGCAGGGCGTACGCTGTCAGGGCGCTGGCGTCCGCCTTGGAGGCCTGCAGCCCCGAGATGGTGGCGTCTCTGCTCGCAAGCTCGGAGGCCAGCGCTGCGGCGGTGACGGCCCCCAGGAGAGCGTTGGCCACCTTGGTTGTCATGGGTTTTTGCCTCGTTCCCCACGCCGATCCCCGCAGAGGGTCGTCGCGCGAGCAGGTTAGGAAATCGCAAAAAACCATGGGTTTTTGCACCTCGACCACGCCGATCCCCGCAGAGGGTCGCGCCAGCACCGCAGAAATCGCCAAAAACCATTGGTTTTTGCACCTCGACTACGCCGATCCCCGCAGAGGGTCGCGCGAGCAGGTTAGAAATCGCAAAAAAAACCATGGGTTTTTGCACCTCGACCACGCCGATCCCCGCAGAGGGTCGCGTCGAGCAGGTCAAAATCGCAAAAAAGCATGGGTTTTTGCACCTCGACCACGCCGATCCCCGCAGAGGGTGCGCGAGCAGGTTAGAAATCGCAAAAAACCATGGGTTTTGGCACCTCGACCACGCCGATCCCCGCAGAGGGTCGCGCGAGCAGGTTAGAAATCGCAAAAAACCATGGGTTCTTGCACCTCGACCACGCCGATCCCCGCAGAGGGTCGATTTTCGTGTAGTGTCGTCGGCACTACCCCGCCGCCCCAAGAAGAGATTTTAACTCCTCGCAAGTCAATTGCACTTGACTCCTTGCACTTGCAACTTGCACTTGACTCCTTGCTTGTTTCAAGGAGTCATTGCAAGGAGTCATTGCAAGGAGTCATTGCAAGGAGTCATTGCAAGGAGTCATTGCAAGGAGTCATTGCAAGGAGTCATTGCAAGGAGTCATTGCAAGGAGTCATTGCAAGGAGTCATTGCAAGGAGTCATTGCAAGGAGTCATGAGAGCCATTGCAAGTTGCAAGGAGCCAAGTGCATGGAGTCAAGTGCAAGTCGCAAGTGCACGGAGTTAAGTGCAAGTTGCAAGTGCAGGGGCCAAGTGCAAGGAGCCAAGTGCAAGGAGCCAAGTGCAAGGAGGAGCAAGTGTGGAGCAAGTTGCAAGTGCATGGAGTCAAGTGCAAGTGCAAGTGCAAGAGCCAAGTGCAGGAGTCAAGTGCAAGTTGCAAGTGCAAGGAGTCAAGTGCAAGTTGCAATCCTTGCCATGACTCCTTGCAATGACTCCTTGCAATGACTCCTTGCAATGACTCCTTGCAATGACTCCTTGCAATGACTCCTTGCATCGACTTTCATGATGATGATTCCTTGCAATGACACCTTGTAATGACTCTCACGAGAACAATTCAAGTGAACCCAGCGGAAGAACCCTTCGCCATGCTTTCGGGAAAACAGTTTTCAATTTTCTTGGATTCGCTGGACGACGCGTACATTGCGCTTTATCGACCGGGCGGTGGACACGAGATTTACCAGGCCGTGGTTCTCCCGTTCGGTTCAGTTGCAAGCGTCAACAACTTTGTTAGGTGCGCGTTTGCAGCGTGGTCAATCGGGGTCAGGGCTCTGAAGCTCCCGTGGTGTGTTTACTTTGACGACTACGTTTGCTTTGTTTGGGAATCTGTTGCCAATCACACTGCAATGATTGTGCGCGCCTTGTTTGTATTAGTGTGCGTTGTATTGGGTCTGGAAGTCAGTATTGGGCCGTGGGGCCGCGCTATTGTCAAGGTTAGCAACACGGAGGACCGAAAGTGCAAACTGACCGCGGCTATTGATCAGGTTCTCACTGAAGGGAAAATCAAGCCGGCCCACTGGGAAACCCTTAAGGGCCGTTTGCAATTTGCAGAGGCGCAGATTTGGGGCCGTGGGGCAGCAGTTGCAATGAAGACCTTGCGCCGTCATTTGGATGGTGCCCGCCGGGTCTTTGAAGCAAATGAGGCCGTTAGGGCTGCGCTCAAGTGGGTTCGTGCCCACGTTGGCAACGCGCTGCAACTGGGTGTTGGTCATGAAATAAGAAAAGACCGACAGGCACTTTTTTCCTTCCATCAAAATTCCACCGAGGCCTGCCTTAAGGTCGCTTGAAGATTCATAGCACGCGTCCACATAAATGTGCCTGACCGGCCTCCCTCGCCGCAATGTGCCTGAAGGATTCTGTCACAGCAAGAACCCCATTTACGAGTTGGAGGCTTTTGCCGTTGCAGTCGCACTTTCATTGTGGCATAAGAAGCTTTGTGGATTTGCTCCTGTTATCTTCACTGACAACAATGCCGCCCTCGGCTCCTTCATCTCAAACAAGGCCTCCTTGGCTGGCGTGGAGAAGATTTTGCAGTTTGTGTACAATGTTGAAGTTGAAATTGGTTTGCTGATTTGGTTTGAGAGACGCCGCAAGACAGCATGTGCGTCTTGATGCGCGGCATGGAAAGCATTGAATGCTGAACTGTTTTACAGCTTTGAAAGCTGTATCGCCTTCACCCCATGCCTGTAAAAAGAGTCCGCACCAGCGTATCAAGTTGAGCCGTTCCTGAAGACTGGTTTGATTTACCTTTCAGGTCCCCTCCCTGCAGTTTGGTGTTCCCCCTCCTTTGTTCTAAGGAGCCAAACTTTTAAGGCCCGTTCGTAGTTTCGGTGGGGTGGGTGTGCTTTGGCTCAAAGGATAAGGCGTAACTCCACCATAGGTGGATGCAGCATTATTCTGGAGCCGTAGCAAAACTGTGGCTGCTTGTGTAGACCACAGTGCACACACCCCACCGTTTGTGGTCTGACGACCGTTGGAGTTTGGATAACCGGCTTGTTTGTGAACCTTGACAAACAAGCATGGACATGGGTTGTTCACAAACTCAACACATGTGTGAACCTCACGTGCCATTTTGGCTGCAAGGCACTGTGTGCAATGACACGTGAGTCAGAATTTTGACCCGCCCTCCCATCCCTGCGGTGAGTCTACGCCACGCGACAGCATGTGCGTCGGGACCGTGGGCGACGCCGCGAGACAGCATGTGCGTCTTGATTGTGTAAGTGGGCGACGCCGGAAGTGGGCGACGCCGCAAGACAGCATGTGCGTCTTGATGTGCGGCATGGAAAGCATTGAATGCTGAACTGTTTTACAGCTTTGAAAGCTGTATCGCCTTTACCCCATGCCTGTAAAAAGAGTCCGCACCAGCGTATCAAGTTGAGCCGTTCCTGAAGACTGGTTTGATTTACCTTTCAGGTCCCCTCCCTGCAGTTTGGTGTTCCCCCTCCTTTGTTCTAAGGAGGCAAACTTTTAAGGCCCGTTCGTAGTTTCGGTGGGGTGGGTGTGCTTTGGCTCAAAGGATAAGGGGGGCCGGTGTGCTGTTTGTTGTTTTTGTTTCGGGTTTGTGTTCCCCCGATCCGTCTGGGCAGATTTCACATCTTTCGGGATGCAAGGACATCCGCGCAGAGCGTTTGGTCGAACACGCTCTGTTGACCGCGGGGGCATTTGAGAAGGCTCCGCAGGGGGGTGCAGACACGGGGAAAGCCCTTGCACCCCCGAGCCTTAACTTCCAAGCAACGCCCTATAAAGAAAAAGAGCGAGCGCACCCTTTGTCGGTTGTTCTCTTTTGTCTCTTGATGCAAGTTCCCTTTCGGATTGAAGCAGTGATCAAGATTCTAACACCCGCGCACTTGCGCACCCGCACGCCCGCACGCCCGCGCGCCCGCACGCCCGCACGCCCGCACACCCGCCCGCCCGGCCCGCCCCGCCCGCCCCCGCCCGCCCCGCTCCGCCCCGCCCGCCCCCGCCCCCGCCCTCCGCCCGCCCCCGCCCGCCCCGCTCGCCCCGCCCGCCTGCCCGCCCCCGCCCCCCGCCCGCCCGCCGCCCGCCCGCCCGCCCTTGCCCGCCCGCTCGCCCGTGCGCTGCGTCAAACCGTTGGAGGTTTGAGCACAATGCATCTAGCAATGTCATCGGCATGTTTCAGCTGCACCGCTACTAAGGCATAAGGGCCATGGCCTGGATTGGGCAGCCAAACGCGCAAACAATGCGTTACAGTAGTTGTAAAAGCATTTCGCCACGGATTTTCCTGGCATGCTCGGCAATATTTTTTTTTGGAACGGTTCAATTCAACATCACAATGCCCAACAGCGTATGTTTGGTGAGCCCTTTGCAAATGCTGTTGGGTTTGGACCGAGAGCAATGAACAGGGTGGATCTTGCAGATTTGAATGCAGCATTCGGTCGCTTGTGCCACTATCCATTGCAGATTCGCGTGTGCAAACTTGAGTTTGGTGTGTGGAAGTGGTGGCACGCGTTTGACTATCACTGTCGCCTTCCGCCAGGAAAACACATTTCACTTGGCATCGTGACCAAGGTAAAGTTTACGAATATGTCATTCAGTGCGCTAAAATTTCAATTTCGGATGTTGGAACATCACTTTTCGGGCAGCCGTTTCAAGTCTGGATGGTGGTGTTTTAACGAAAGCTCTGGCACATTAGCAAAACATTCTTATTCAAGGGGGACATATTTTGACCACTGAGACCTGCATTTGTTCAGATGTCCCAGGCAGAATCCCCGGACTACGTATCTCAAGGACTTCCACTCGTTCCTGAATCCATCAGCAGCTGCAAGTGCTAGTTTATCCGCCAAATTGGCGCTCCCCGTTCAAAGCACCCTCAAGCGCGACTACTTGTCAGAGACAAGCGCAGGATTGCTTGTTCCCCAAACTCAAGCGCGACTACTTGTCAGAGACAAGCGCAGGATTGCTTGTTCCCCAAAGCGCGCAGCAAATCAGCAAAACAGAAATTAGGTTCGTAGACCTCTCACAACAGTTTGTTGTCCTTTGGCTTCAATCCAATTTTTGTTTGAGGAAGACATCCTCAACAACAAATTTACTGTATTTGGGGGAACTCGCCCTCAAGTAGGCGCGCATGTGCGTATGTGTGTGTGTGTCCGTCCCATCTTTCGAGGAGATCCTTCAACTCTCATGGCATATCCTTAAACCGGTAAGTCGTTCGGGGGCCATTCGGGCTCGATCCAAATTTATATTCTTGGGTCACGTTGATTTTGCCCCTGTCGTGGTCGGCACGCATGAGGTTTGGCGGGTGGGCGACCGGAATGCGTGACGCCTGTGAGCCGAGTTGTCGTGCGCGACACGTAGCTGGCAATGTTTATGAATCAGCCTTTCAAGAGTAGCTCAGCCTGCCGGACATGCAAGCGGGTGGTGACTTGGTGCCTAGTTGCATTGGCCAGCCACTGTTATTGTTGTCGGTCGATGTCCCTGGCCAGTAACTTTGGCGCCTTGCCTCGTTTGCAGCGTGCTCTGGTTCCCTTGGCACCATGAAGATTGCGCGTTCAGGGTTGACGTTGCGGCCCCTGTCCATAATGTGCGTGAAGCAGAGCACCTTTTCAGTGCTTGAACAGAACCAACGTCGGATTGGCGGCACCTGGCACACGCATCCACGCCGATGGCTGTGGTTTGCGCAAGTCATTGTTGCGGGGCGTGTTGAACTCCATGCCAACGAACCTTTGCTGAATCAAGCCTCGCTTGACGGGCAGGCAACCATCTTTTTTGAGTCGTGCGACAGCGGTACCCCCGAAAACGTCAGGCCGCATTTGTTGCTGTGGCGCTGCTGTGGGGCTTTTGCCGGGCAAGAACACACCAGGGAGGGAACATGCACACCGGGCTGCGCGCAACTTACTTGCTGAGCGAACAAGTTTCCTATTGGCGTCATTGCTGTGGACAAAGGTCACGCGTAAGGCAAACAACGACACTGCAAACAATGCGCCATCATCGTTCTTGTCGGGGTGTGGGTACTTGCATCATGCTTGCCTCGGCTGAGAGCAAACGAGTATAGGGCAAAACGCTTTTGTTTGCCCTGCAATTGAAACATCAGCTTGCTAAGTTTTCGTTCTTTCGTTGCTGTCACCTGCAACGAAAGAAAACTACCTATATAAAATTACTACATCGAATAACAGTAATGAGTTCGTATTTAAATGTGAACTGGACAAGAGATTGCAGAAATAATAACTACTAAATTGACTACTAACTATAGAAAACACCATATATTGTTTTGTTAAACGGTCGAATATTAATCAACTACTCTCAAATACTATGCCGTTACCTCAAGATCCAACTAGAACTAATACTGCATTCGTTATTAATATTTGATTAATAAGCCAAATATTTAAGAGAACAAAAGCCAGACACTATGATTAGTAAGAAATGCTAAATACTAAATAGACTACTAACTATAGAAAACAGTGTATGTTATCTCAGATGATAGGCCGGCCGCTTTAGAGAGAATCGGACTGCAAAAAAGACGTAAGGATTGCTGGCTAGAGGAAACCGGCAGGCTCGAGATCAAATTGCACCTTCAGGGTAGCCACACCAAGGACACACCGCAACCCAAGGCCCTATGGTTATGCGTGGGGGGGCGCGTTTGCAAGCGCGCCGTGCCGACTGTGGCCTGTTCGCCTGGGCACGTTGTACGCCGCAACTTTTGTAGTGCCAGGATGTCGCATCGGTTTGGTTGGTGGACGTCCCGCTTCCGCACGCCACTCTTGACCAGACCGTTTTGGTGCCGTGCTCAGGTCTCGGCAAGTGTTCGCCCTTTTTCGGGCATGGCTAGGCGATTTTGGCACTCAGGCGCTCTTGGCGCACGCTGCTTTGTCCGGCCCACGGTAAAAAACCCACCACCTTGGGCCAATAGGGCTCGCGGTTGCGAGGGGCGGCCACGATTCGTCCCAGCTGTGGCCAATGCGCTTGAAAGTTGCAAACACTTTGACGTTGACTCGTTGCAAAGCTTGCGCTTCAGTTGGCGAGCTCCTTTGAACGCAGGCGCCAAGGCGGCTACGCTCGAAGTAGTGCTTTGGTAGTCCGGTTGAACTCAGGGCGCCTGCGAGCTCTCGCATGCCGGGAGGACCGGTTTAGCATCCGTCACACGAACTTTTAGGCGGCCAACAAGCGTGGCGAGATGCAAACAAATTCCGCAGCAACAAACAACATGATTGCAAGTACTAGACTTCTTGTCAGGTCCTTTGCATCCATTTGTTTCAGATAAAATGATTATGTGGTTGTTCGTAGTGAATCGGGAAAATCAAAGCCGCCGTCAGCATGCGTCCGAACAGCTTGGTGTGAAAAAATGGCTTGGTGGCGGCCGAACATCGCACGGACGTGTTTTGTTTTTGCTTTGCGCCCGGGTGTCGTTTCTTCGGGAGGGTTTGCCCGCCAGTTGCTAGCACATGCCGATGCTCTCGCCGTAGCATGTTGGCGATCATTAGGCCGCCCGCTCTCATGCAATCGTGCCACAGCGGACACAGGTGCCCGCGTTGGTCGGGTGGTTTGTCGTTGTCCATTGGCGCGTGGGACTCCAGAAGAGAGGGCAACTTGCAAGCGCACGTGCGCAGCTGCGAAATTCGGCCGTGCTGATGGGGTCCCAAGGTGAGATACCAGCGTTCCTGCGCCAGATGTGCGGCTCCTCCCTTTCCAGGTAAACGTGTTTTTCGACTACTTGCGTGGCCAGTCAAGGACTGCTAGCGCCGCTCGGGACTGCCCACCGGCTGGCCTAAGCAACACGGTACGGGGGCAAGGAAGGGTGTTGTTCGGGCCCCTCTATTTGGCTGATGACGTGGCGCGTGCATTCCGCAGTCCCACTAAAAGTAGCATGGCCCACGGCCGTGAAACCTCAGGTAACATTGGGGCCGTTACTTCCAGCAGTGTGGTCGAGATTGGGGGGCAGAATATGCAATCATACAGGGGATCCTCCGGGGCAGCCCCGGGGATGGCGCGCCTCAGCGCATGTAGCTGGCGGCTAGCCCTATAAGGGCATCTCGTTTGGGCGGGGAGGGAGGGTATGTGAGCGGCCGACGCAAAGAGCGCGCACCATGCCGAGGCAAGGCCTGCAGCGTACTCTTTGCAACTTGCCGGATCACGTCGACCTGCTTCTGCGCTCCACCGCCCCCGCAAGCGGAAACGCAACTCATGTGCGCTTGATGGTCCTCCGGGCGAGGCGCGCGCTGCTGTCAAAACCGACGCCAGGGGTCATCGCCGGGGACACTAGCGATGTTCAGGTCCCTGACCAATGCGTACATGCTGAGTTCCACGTTCCATAGGGATGATCGGGGGCACGCCGGCCTGCGATCCCCCCAAAACATCACACATGAGATCGCGCGAACACATGCGGCGTT
>CAUJNA010003845.1:322500-352157 GCA_963377175.1 Effrenium voratum | reverse complement strand
CCTCGCTCCCTCGCTCCCTCGCTCCCTCGCTCCCTCGCTCCCTCGCTCCCTCGCTCCCTCGCTCTCTCGCTCTCTCGCTCTCTCGCTCTCTCGCTCCCTCGCTCTCGCGCTCTCGCTCTCTCGCTCTCTCGCTCTCTCGCTCTCTCGCTCTCTCGCTCTCTCGCTCTCTCGCTCTCTCGCTCTCGCGCTCTTTCTCGCTCTCTCGCTTTCTCTCGCTCAAAACGGCGGCCCCCGATTTGGCTGGACAGGGCGTGGCGTTCCATCCGTGGCGCCGGCGCGTCCTGGGACGCCAGCGTCGCGACCCTGCGTGATGGGCCGCCGGCGGGCGGTTGGCCAGAGCGGCTGCCGCTGAAGCCGAGGTTGCGGCAGGGCATGCGCTGTCCGACCTGACGGTGCCCCCCGGCCGCGGGGCCGATCCGCAAGTGCCACCACACCCTGAAGCTCCTCCAGGGCCAGCGCTCTGTTCGGCCTGGCGGGTGCGGGCCCACTGTAGGCCCTCCAGGCCGTGCCCGGAGCGAATCGCGGCCTTCCTTGTGTGCGCTTCGCCTTCGGAGTTCGTGTGCCACGATGCGGCTGGTCGCACACCGTCACCCAAGCCGAGGGCGGAGAGCAAGGCGACCCGTTCGTGCCCGCCTTTTTTTCTTTGGGCCAGCGAGCTGCGCTGGCGGAGGTTCAGGCCCGGCTGGCGCCCAGTGAGTTGCTTCTGGCTTTTCCTGATGATGTGTGTGTGATTACCCGTCCGGACCGCATCCGCTCGATTTTCGACATGCTCTCGGACGGTTTGTGGCGACGCGCGCACATCCGTCTCAACGCCGGCAAAACCAAGGTCCGGAACGCAGCCGGGCATGGGCCCATTTTTGTTGGTTCGCGGTCCTCGGGCGCTCTGGCATGCGCCGGCGGTGGAACCCGCGCACTGTCAACACTGAGCAAGGCGTGCATTTTCGCGGTCGCCCAGGAAAACGAAGAGTAAAACTTCTTGAGCAGAGGCAGGGATGTATCCCCCCGCGCCTTGGACTAGTGACAGCGCCCAACGCCCAGCGCCTTGGACTGGATGCCATGCAAGGCGTCCGAAAACTGAAGCCAGGAAGCAGGCGCAGAATGACGAAGCAGGTTCGCCAGCCAGAAGTAGGGGGACGTGCAGCCAGCTATTCGCACAGGGGAGGCTGTACAGCCGGGGGCGGGGTCGCGGCTTCAAAGCGCCTGTGGCGCCACAAGCTCGGCAGGCGACACCACTGGACAAATTCCGGATCCCAGTCGGGCTGCCAGGGCACACGGCACAGCGAGACACGCGTTATTTTCCCCTGGTGGGTCGATGGGGAGTCCTGGTGTGACACCGGCGAGCAAGGTCGAGAGTTGAGGGAGGCAGGGGGCCGGCTTGGAGAAGCGCCGACAAGCAATTCCCCATGGTAGGTGGCAACAGACACATGGTTGGACCAGGGCGAGCAGCAAAACAACAACAAAAGCCACGAAGCCTGAACATCTTCCAAGCCCAGAAGCCGCGTGAGCAGGACACCGTGACTGTCCGCCAAGGCACGGAGATGCGCCGCAACGAAGGGGGCCGACCCAACAGGCACGCTTGCCGACTCCGCTTGCCCGCCAAGCACCGGCAGCCGTTTGCCTCGGTGGTCGCCGGGGTATAAATGGCCAGCTTTGTACACGTGAGGAGTTGGCCTCCGAAAAAACAGCCGCCAAGACCCCTTGTGCCCGGGGGATTGGCTTGTCGGCGCTTGGAGAATGTTCTCAGTGACAGGGAGTGGGAAACGGAGGCGACGGAGCAAGACCGTCTGGAACAAGTGTGAGGGAGGGCCGTAGGGACCCTGCTGGCGAAAGGGCCCCGCTGGGACTCCAGACTCCAAGACTCCAGCAGGGCGAGGGCGAGGCCGGCGGACAAGCCCTGGAAAACTCCTCAACGGCAGCAGTCGCTTGCCGCTGCCACAGTCTCGTCGAACCTTCGAGGAGCTCAGGACGGCGGGCGCCAGCTGCCAAGGAGCCGAGGCGCGCCGGCAAGTTCTCAGCCCACGAAGCCCAGTATGCGGCGGGCCACGGCCGACCGGAGCCCGAGACCACCAAGGCGAAGGGGCCGGCGCCAGCTCCCACAGCTATGTCATGTTCCTCAAACCCCCGGCTTGCGCCTGTCGCGCCGCGCATATCATTCCAAGGTGCACACGATGCCTGGGCTGCGACCAAGAGCATGCGCGGCAACAAGAACAACGTTTTTTTTCACGCACCTTTTTGCGTTCGCCCAAGCGGTGAAGCACGTGCTTTAGGGGGAGTCCCGGGCACTAGGACACACGCACCGTTAGGGGGTGGCGTGGGCCGGCACTAAGGAAGAACCATCACCGAAGACGGGTGACGAGGGGCGGCGGGCAAGCCGAGTCGGCGAGGAGCTCGCTGAGGTCGGGCCCAGCGCCGCCAAAGCCAGACCGGCCAGCGCTGACGCGACCCTCGAGGAGAGACTCGGCGAAGGACAGCTGAGCCGCAAAGGACAGGAACGCCGACCAGCGAGCAACGAAGGCGGCAGCCGTGGGGGAGCGGAAGCGAAGACGCGCCCGAGCTCGAGCGAGGAGGCGGACGAAGGACGCAGCTCCCTCGTTCCACCGGCCACCGACCTCAAGGGCGAGGACAACGAGGCGGCACCGGTGGGCCCGGAGGAGCTCGGGGTAGGCGCGCACGGTGCGCCCACCACGCCGGCCAGGCCGGCCGGCCCAATCCAGGGGGGACACGAGAGTTGTGTCAACGGCGAGCTGGGCGCAGCTTCACAGCGGGAGACCGTTGGCGACGACTTCCACCCGGCGGTCGTCGAGGCGATCGACCCCTCCCTTCTTTTTTTTGGTTCCCCCTCGCTCTTTGTACGAGGGCGGGTTTGCTCCTCCGAACGTGTTCGGCGCTGGCCGCCTTCCTTGATAGCCATGCATGTCCGAGTGGCGGAGATGAACGTGGATGTCCCGGTCTCGGATGCCCGGCGCATCGAGATCCTGGCGTCTGCGTTGCCCGTGTGGCACGGCGCTCAGGTTGCCATTGACGCCACGATGGTCAGCCCACTCGGGAGGGAGGGCCAGCCCAGAGGCAGCAGTGCCAGACAACTTGAGCGAGCGGCGAGGCGCAAACGGGAGACGACTTACCCGGAGCTGCTTACGGCACGGCGGTGCCGGCTCGTCGTCTCGGCATCGGGGTCGGCAAGCCTTTCACCAGCGCTGGTCCGGCGTTGTTGCCGTTGCGGCGCAGCGGGCCCTCGCCGCCACCCTCGCTGGCCTGCCTAGCGCGGGCCAGGATGCCTTGGATGGAGCTGCGCCGCCCTTGCCCGAGGTGCTAGCGGCCGCGCGCCATGGCGCGGCCGAGGCGGTTAGCCGGCTGCCGCTGCGGCCCGGCTAGCCTTGCCGCGGGACGGCCTGGTTCCGACGGCTGATGGGCTTCCTGGGTCGTAGAGCGCGTTTCACCAGGCCTAGTCTACGGCGTTTCACTTTCGCATGCTGTCAGGGAAAAATGGGTTAGTTACGTCGCCACCACGTCGCCAGGAGCACGGTGTGCGTTGGACACCGCTTCCGCGGCCATCGCGGTGCGCGGCGACATCGACGCCAATCTTAGCAAAACGCGCGCATTCGTTTTTCGAGGGGTCCTGCGTCCAAGAACAGTGTGGATGGAGTCCTTGCTTTGGCTGGCCCGTCCGGGCCGCGCGCGCGCTTCGTTCGCCTTTCTCGGCGGCCGTTTCGGGTGGGGGTGTTGAGGGTTCCCTGGGTCTCATTGCCGCTGGACGGAAAAGGCGTGCATAAAAAGAAAAAAACTTAGTAAAGCCGGTGGCATCTGCGCATGAGTTACCGGATTCAGACGCGAGGAGGTGGGCGGCCTTCAAAGCCTCGTCGCCCCCGTATGCCTCCATCAGCACTGTCTGCACGACAGCGGTATGTGCCTTCAGCGTCGCGCTTGCGGGCGGCAACTGGCCCGCAGGTGGTATCCACAGCAACCTGCACGTCGCCCCAGATAGGGTTTGCAGTTGGAAAGTGCACCAGCCGGCGTTTCACTTGCGCTGCTTGGGAGAAAAAAAAAAGTGCACGCCAAGTCGCGCCGTGCCCCCGAACTGCTGCGCGGAGCTGCTGTGCAGGCGTACATGCGGCGGTGGACTGCCCTCCTCGCAGTCGCCGCGCAGCGCGCGCTCGCCGCCAGCCTGCTGCAGCTCCCGCTGTTCGGGGAGATGTGCGTTGATGGCGCCGAGCCGCCGGTGAGCGATCTGCTCGCCGACGCCAGGTGGGAGAGTGGGCCTGCGCCGAGCCGCCTGCCCGGTTGAGCTTGTGTGTTGCTGCGGAAAAAGGCGCGCGGGAAAAAAAAGAGAAAAAAACACGCTGGCCAGCAGTGTCTGGAGCGAATCCACGGAATCAAGGAATCGCTGGACTGGACGGTCTGCCGCGAGCAGTGGGCTGCTGCGGAAAATCTCCGGAATGCATGCTGAGTTCTGATTCGCCGAGGATCCACCTGGGCAAAAATCAGGGTGGGTTGGCGGGCGTCGCACGACGCGCCGGGGTCGAGACCAACACCTCCAATTCGCTGCGAGCCTTTGCCAATTGCCCACCGACGTTAGCGACGCGTACGCCAGTGCGGCCTCAAGCGCGTCGAGCTCTCCGACGCTCGTTGGGCGCCGGCGGCGTAGGGGTCGGTCGTGCGTTTCACTTTGTCGCAAACAAAAATAGAGAACAGGGTGTACTGCGCCTTGCTCGGGAGCCCGCGCGCCGAGGGCGCAGAGTGGGATTGCGCGCCTTAGCCCGGCTGCGTATTTGGCCGCGTGGGCGGATGCCCTTCCCGTTATCTAATGCAGGCTGGGGATCTTGCCCCGGATGGGCAGACTTGCTGGCAGGCGAGCTTTCTGAGGAGCCCGAGCAAAGGGAGAGGCGCCAGGGCTGGCAGCGTCACGCAGCTCTGTACCTTCATTCTGTTTACCGAGAGCGCGACGTTTTGCCGTTCATGCGCCCCAGACATTGCTCTGCTGCGCTCGCAGCCCAGCCCGCAAGCAGGCGCCTGGCTTTCCGCCTTGCCCACCGACCCCGGCGCAGTCCTGACCGGCTGCAGCTCCCGCTGACGTACCGGCGGTGTGTCGACGGCACTGGCCATGGCTGTGGCTGACAGACCATTTATGATGGTCGGCCCACGCGGCCACAAGTTGCACGGAAACTTGCAAAGGCCGCGAAGTAGTGAACAACTCCCCCGATTTTCCATGCAATGCGCATGAGGGCCAGCCGTGCCAGCGTTTCGAAACAGGCTGAGCCTCCCACGTTTCTGCGAACCAGGCGACAGATTTGCTAGACGCAAACCACCTGCCAATGCCCACAGTCCAGGAAAAAAACCGTGGGTTTTTGCACCTCGACCACGCCGATCCCCGCAGAGGGTCGCGCGGGTATGTTGGAAATCGCAAAAAACCTCGAGTTTTTGCACCTCGACCACGCCGATCCCCACAGAGGGTCGCGCGAGCACCGCAGAAATCGCAAAAAACCATGGGTTTTTGCACCTCGACCACGCCGATCCCCGCAGAGGGTCGCGCGGGAACTTTAGAAATCGCAAAAAACCATGGGTTTTTGCACCTCGACCACGCCGATCCCCGCAGAGGGTCGATTTTCGTGTAGTGTCGTCGGCACTACCCCGCCGCCCTAAGAAGAGATTTTAACTCCTCGCAAGTCAATTGCACTTGACTCCTTGCACTTGCAACTTGCACTTGACTCCTTGCTTGTCATTGCAAGGAGTCATTGCAAGGAGTCATTGCAAGGAGTCATTGCAAGGAGTCATTGCAAGGAGTCATTGCAAGGAGTCATGAGTCATTGCAAGGAGTCAAGTTGCAAGTTGCAGCCAGTGCATGGAGTCAAGTGCAAGTCGCAAGTGCACGGAGTTAAGTGCAAGTTGCAAGTGCAAGGAGCCAAGTGCAAGGAGCCAAGTGCCAAGTGCAAGGAGCAAGCATTGCAAACTCCTTGCAATGACTCCTTGCAATGACTCCTTGCAATGACTCCTTGCAATGATGACTCCTTGCAATGACTCCTTGCAATGATCCTTGCAATGACTCCTTGCAATGACTCCTTGCAATGACTCCTTGCAATGAATGACTCCTTGCAATGACTCCTTGCCATGACTCCTTGCCATGACTCCTTGCAATGACTCCTTGCCATGACTCCTTGCAATGACTCCTTGCAATGACTGCTTGCAAGGACTCCTTGCAATGACTTTCATGATGATGATTCCTTGCAATGAGTCCTTGCAATGACTCCTTGCAATGACTTTCATGATGCTGATTCCTTGCAATGACACCTTGTAATGATTCTCATGAGAACAACTCAAGTGAACCCAGCGGAAGAACCCTTCGCCATGCCTTCGGGAAAAAGGAAGGCAAACCCGTAAGTTCAACACCGGTGTTAAGCTTAAGCTTCTTTTTTGTGGCACAAGGTTTTTGCCCGGATTTCGCCTTGATCAAAAATATTAAGTTTTGTTTCAGCTTCAACAGCGAGCCTCAGTGCCAACCAAGCTGCGTGATCACCCTGGTAGCGATTTTAGCCCTCCGCAGCTCAAGTCCTACAAATCCGGCCCTGAACGCCTTCCCAGGCCACTTGCTGAAACTGGCCCCTGTAATCACTTGGCCCCTTTTGGTAAGCCGGAAAAAATAAAAGTAAGAAAGCAGTTGGACCACCAAAACACTTAGGCTCAACCACATACTTATGGCCAAAGTGTGTTCGGAGTTCTCGGGGGTTTGTTCGGAAATCAACCAATGACAAAGTTCTCTCGGAGCTTGCTCGCTTGTTCGGAGTTTGTTCCGAGCTCGCCCGGAGTTCGTTTGGACGCCAGCAGAACTCCCCAGGGCGGCTTAACCACCTCGCCCGGCCCCGTGGGGATTTTCAGGCCGATTTTGTCAACCAAAATGAATTCCACAAGTCCTGCAAAATCTGAAGGCTCCAAGTTGTGGAGCCAAGTTTTGGCCCGGTACTTGGCTGCCATCATAAGCCAAGCATTCATCTCAACTTTCATTACTCTTCGATAGTCCTCCGTGCTTGGAGGCTTTGCGCGCTGTTCAGAAAGATGCCCATTTGAAGGAGGCGTATTTTACTACACCCGTGGCCCTGTCCATTCGTAACGTACCCGCAGGACGAAACAGACAGCTTTGCCACCGGAATATCAGTGGGCTATCAAGAGACGCTCTGGTGTCGGCCCCTTGGGTTTTCGGGAGAGGCTCAACACGACGGTACTCCCTTTTCATGTGCCAAGTTTAAAGGAGGCCCGGAGGCAGATTTTGCGGGATATTTGTCCTACAGTGCGTTTGAGCTGCGTCGGTGGCTGGCAGGTTGGGCGACGGAGGGGCGGCAGTCTTGGGTTGCGGTTACCCGGGACCTCGTTGAGTTCTTTGGTGGTTTGGATCAAGCCGCGCGCCCATTTACTCTTGGACCCCATTGTCTGGCGAAGCATATGATTGAGGGTGGCAGGCAAGGGTTCAGGACAGACGCCAAGTGTGAGAAAGGACTGGATCCCAAGCTTGCAAGGTGGTTTTCCTTTCAAGTTACGCCGGCTATGGCCCCGTATCTATACAGGCAAGAAAGGTCCTGGGCGTCAACTTCGGCAGAGTTGCTGGGCACATTAGTGGCGGTGTGGTGCTTCGGGCATTTGGACCCGTGCAGGAGGCGGCAGAGGATGAAAACCACAATGTCGGCTGGAACAGACAACAAGTCGCATGAAAGCATTTTGCACACCTCCTGTCCAGAGCAGGGCTTCGTCTTAGGCTGGAGTGGCGGCCACGGGACAAGAACAGTTTGGCCGACCGTTTGTCGAATCAAATGTTCAATGATTTTTGGCTGACAAGAGAACTGAATTCACATGGGATAAGGTGCCGCTGGATCTCTTCACTAAGCTAGAGGCTGGCCGAGTGCCGTTCACGGAAGCATGCGAGCGAGAACGCCAGCAGGGTCGGATGCAGGGGTTGGTCGGGGCAAGCCAGAGCAAAAGAAGAAAGAAGGAAGACAAAACGCGGGCAGCTCTAAAGGGGCGGGCAATTTGCTGCCCCACCCCGCCATGCAGGAGCAGGAAATGAGCTTGGCTCGCAGAAGGCTTGTCCCTTTGACCACCAACCCGTCCGATCCGTTGCACGACAAAAAGGCCGTGCTTGGTTCAAGTGACAGCTTGTGGCGCTCATGCATGGTCAGTCACTTGTTGACCGTTTTGCCAAACACACCAGCGTGCACAGCAGCAAACCCAGTCTCCTCCTTTGGCTCAGAACTGTTGTTTTGTTGTCGATCTGGCCACCTTACGGGCCGGTTTGGCCCGTTTGTTGGGGCATGGCCGAAAGTGCAGAAATAAATAAGCGGTCAAACTGTGCCATGTCTGTGCCTGATGCATCCGGGCTCGAGATTGTTCCCTGTTCTCCGGAATTTCGGTGGAGATTCCGCACGCGCAAGAGGGTGGGCTGGCTTGATCAGGTTTATTTGCATCGTGTTCTTCCGCCGCTGCGCGGGCCACCGAACCAGACCCTGAACGAGACTGCGCAGACCCGGGCTTGGATTTCTGGTTCCTGGGTGTCGCAGGCTTGTCAATCTAATGCGGAGCCGCTGTGTTGTTGCCCGCGGCCACCAGTGTTGGCCGCTCCTCGCGACGCCTTGCGACGCTCCATTATCCGGAGGCGTTCGAGGAGCCACCTGTCCCGGGCTACAGCTGCTGCGTGGCTCTCGGCAGCGGCGGAGCCTTTTTTTTGCGCTTGCTTGTGCGCTGGGCGTGCTACAGTTTGCCTCGCGCCCGCAAGTGAGGCCGAACAATGGAATCTTTGTGCGTGTAGAACATGTTTGGCCTGCCTGCAGCTTTTTTTGGCCGAGCTATGGGCGCATGGACCGTCAAACTATTCAAATTCCACCCGGGAAGAATGAGGCAGATTCTATGCCTTGCTTTGAGCAACCTAATTAGTTTTGATGTGCTGGCGCAGCCTCCGAACATGAACATAAATGACAACTTGAGAGGCAGGGGGCCAAGTAGGAAAGTAGGAATGGCCGATAGTAGCGATGAAGATGACTGGTGTCCTCGGACACAAGTGGGCCTGCAGGACTCGTGGGGTGGGATGGCTGCATTGATGTGAATCTTCTTGTGGGCATCAGTGAAGGCCAGCGCTCGGAGTTTTTTCTCGGGATTCCGCTGGCCTGGGAGATGGGGTCCCGTGCGTAGATACATATCTGCCGTGGCCGCAAGCCAGGAAATTTCCAACCGCTTGTCTATTTTGGTTGCCTTCCACCCGTCTTGCTTGCGTGTTGAAGGACTTGCTCAACGAGTCCTCGCGCAGCAAGGTGCCATTGATCAGCCAGGTGGAAGGGGCCTCGAATCAGGCCGAACCCGGGATGGTGAGGTTGAGTTTGGTGGGTGGAGCAGCTCGTTTCGGGTGTTTGCAGCTGGGAGTTGCGTTGGGGCGGGTAGAGCTTGTTGGAGCTTTAGAGTTGCGTTTTAGGTGTTGGTTTAGGGTGGTTTAGAGTACATTTCAGGCCAGCATAAGGTTGATTTAGGGGTTGATTTTGGACGAGTTTGGGTTTTGGTTGAGGGAAGGGCCGGATCAGAAGACAAGCGGACAAGGCAACTAACAAACGGAAAGACCAGAAGACAAGACGAGACCGCACATATCGTTTTTGCTTGATCCGGATAACTTGTTGTCCCGAAAGCTGGCCTCAAAGAGGCTTTTCGTGTGTGGGCGCAACAGAGGGCCTGACGGTCGTGCTGAACGTTGAAAAGCAAGGGCCTGTTTGAGCAGAATCGGCCAGTCAATGCTGGGTTGGCCGACTCGCACCCGCAACCTCAATCCACTTATCGCCGTCAGCGACAACGGGGGCGCAGCCTTTCCTCGTGTTCCAGGTTTCAATGCACCATACTCTTTGTGACCACGACGCGCAATGATGAGCGTCAGCGTTATTTCAGACTTACCAGATTTGGCCTTTGTCTATCGCCAATGTTTTCGTGTAGCATCTCTTCATACCACTCTATGCTCATGAATGTGCACTCAGAAGCTTCGACCATCGGTACCTGCAGAATGTCATTGGCGTTGCCGCAAGTGGACCGGATGGCGATGAAACCGCAACCTCTACATGCATTTTGCGACCCGGGCAAGCGGTGGTTTTCTCATCGCTCCAGCCTCACCACGGATCAGACCGATCATAACTGGTATTGCCAAGATTGGTGAACACAAGGGTCTCAGAAGGCCCCAACACTCTAACCAGCCGCTTCTTCCTCTTCGGGACGATGACACGGACAACTTGGGTGATGCAGGACCAGCGGTACTTTCCGTAGATGCAACTCAGGTCTTCCCCACACTCACAGACAACATGACACCGTTCCGTGACCTGTTCCTCTTTGTCCTTCTTCTACTGGTGCTTCCTCCAGTACCACTGGTGAAGCCTCCTATGACTTGCCCTCACGAACCAGCACGTCACCCATCCGTTGAGGCGCAACCTCCCTTGAAAGCTGCTCTGCGCTGGCTGGAAATTGTATTCTCACCAGCTTTCTGTTTTCATGGATGTGGACGAAGTTGTGAAGCACATGACCCATCTGCAGCAAGGTGGAGACCATAGACTTCACCATGTCGAATCTGCGACACGCGCCCTCGCCATTGACATACCCACATCAACCCGTGTTTCCTCGGCCGCTTGCGCTCCTACATGTCCTTCTTCGACTTCGGTGGATGAGCCATGGATCTCGATTACCGATGATGCTGTCGCCTTTAGGCATGCCGTTGCGTTTACTCGCGCGGGCCCGCCATCTGAACACTGACTGTTGTGGCTGTGCCTGACCAACTCTTTCCTTCCGGAAAACAATGCTGACCCCGTAGTGTGTGTGTGTGTGTGCTGATTGTCAGCTCGCCCTGGTGCCAATATGAAGCAGGGGGCACAGCGCCTGATTTGCAAGCCAAGCCAGCGAAACTGCGATGCAGCGTCTTGCGTCTGTGCTTTTCGTGATTCCGAATGCCCTTTTTGCCCCCTCCCCGAATCGCCAACGCAAGTTCCAGGCAGGGTTCCACGCGAGGTTCCAAGATTCCAGCCGGACGGATGCAAGGTTCCAACGTTCTGCGTGGAACTCTGCCTGGCACCTTCGAACGCTTTTGTAGGGGAGTGCCTACCTCCCCCCCTTCCAGACACAATTCTTTGCACGCTCCATCCCCCTGACGGCACCTCGGCTACAGCTCAATTTACAGACGAATTGTTGCACCATCTTATCAGGACAAGAGCAAATAATTCTAGAAATAACTTTTGAACAGGTTTTTTCTGACCCTATGTGGACGGTAAAAGAGCGTCGTGTCATTTTGTGATGGTCTCCCTGAGACCGAACCACATCGACAATGAATATTCGATCACGTTTCAGGTGGATGTCCCGTGTGGAAGCTGAACAGACGCCCATTCGGGGCAGTCGGCAAAGCTTGCGCTGGCCCCCCCCACACACGCACATGCCAACATGCAACACGCAAAAGCAAACGCAAACACAAGCACAAACACACCTAGACTCCCGAAGGAGAAATCTAATCAGTTCGAGTGGCTCTATCGAGTGGCTCTTTCGAGTGGGTGGTTCGAATGGCGAAACGGGGGTCACACAGAACCTTGCGTTGAACTTGTTTTGGAACCTCGCCTAACCCTGGAACCCTCGAACCCTCGAACCCTGGAACCCTGGAATTCTGGAACCCTGGAACCCTGGAACCTTGAAACCCTATACAACCCGGCAGGTTCCACCCCAAAGACCTGCAATGCCTGTAAAAATGCCAATCTGCGAGGAAGTAGGTTGCGCTTTCTCCCAGGCGGCAGCGCTGGAAGCAGTGTTCGGCACTCAGCCGTCCGCCTGCTTGTGCCAAGCTGCTGCTGTCAGTCCCCACTTGAGGCGGGCCACTGACGTGCTGCACTCAAATGAGAGCAGAGCATGTGATACTTGAGGGGCATCCGAAACAAAGAATGACTTGAATGAATCTCTGGATCCACGCCAAGGGTTGGGTTCGCAGGTGCTGCTTTCGGCTCAAGTCCCAGCTGCTTACATGCATTTCGCCTTAGCACGGGGCTTTGCAGGACAGCCAAACCAGGCAAGTTTACCCAACAAATCGCGCAGAAACGCCTCCCTGCAACGTCCACTTGACGGCCGGAAGGGGCCATGATACCCGTTACAGGAGGCACGCAAATGGCCCCGCAGTGGCTCGAATTTTGTCTTTGCTCGCCAAGAGGTACAAAAATGATCCCCGGTCACATGCATTTTCAGAGGAGGAGGGGCAGACATGATTTTTGAGCTGCGAGCGCAATTTGCATCAATGTCGCACTGAGAGCATGTTGGCTGACGAGTACCCCGAAAATAATAAAACAAACGTTTTGTTTGTCGTTTGATCAGGAGTCAAATTTCTCCATTGCAAATGCACGACCCCCCACCCCCCCCCCCCCCCCGGAAAAGGGGAGCGTATGCGGATTGGGTTCCAGCAGTTGGTGCAAGGTGCGCTGGACACCAACGAGTTCGACGAGCATGTATACGATGCCCCGCAGAATGCGGAGGCTGGGCCGTGCCAGTGCAGGGTAGGGGGCCTAAACAGGGAGCGTTTTTATTTTTCCGGTGGTTCTTAGAAGGAAGGTAGAACGCATGGTTTCCTAAGCCCAAAGGCAAGCCCAAGAACGACCCAATTTTTCCCCAACTCCCCACAACCAAAATGTACAGGTTTTGCGCATAAAGAACCCCGGAGTGCTCTGAAGTGGCATGGAGTTCTTGTGAGCTAGAGTTCCAAAAAGTTTCTGAAATGCCACGTGAGCTTTTGTCTCTTTTTTTTTTTTGTGGGTCCGGAAGCAAGGAGCTCTGGAATTATGAGGACCGGTGAAAGAAAAGCTTCCCAAGCAGCTGAAGCTATGATCTCCCGAGGAAGCTTTGGAGCAACTCTCAGGTTCTAAAGGATTTGTGGAGTTTCCATGGAGCGGTTGCTGGGTAGGGTTCCTGGCAGCTTCTGGGAGGTTTCGGGGTTTCTGCCGGAAGGTCTGGGGTCTCCATGTCGCGCTTAGGCCAGAGCCGCGCAAGAGGCCAAGTGGGCAGGGGACTACGACGGGCGCCAGCACTGGTCCCTTCGCGAAGCGTGCGCTGTCTTAAGTTCTACAGGTTTGCACCGACTTGCTCCGGCCTGGCCTATGGCCGCAGGTACCTGCGGCACCGGGACCGCCTGCAAGTGGCGCAGAGGGACCTGTACCGAGACATGGCAGAACGGCTTCGCGTCTTTGAGGTCTCGGATTCCCCGTTTTTTCCCCGGAAAGGCGTAGTAAATTGAAATGAAGGCATGGTCTCATGGAATTTGGTGTAAATATCCAGCGGAATGTGAGAATGGCGCAGACTTACCTTACTACAGTTCTTCCCTCTCAACACAATCCAAAAGTAGATCAGCAACGTATGGATACCCACATGCAATCCAGACTTGGAGGTTTGCTCGCGTGTTCATGGCCAAAATAAAATAAGGACAAACTTACGTGCCGTTCGTTGTATGCATGGAAATCAATCATGGACAGCCAAATGTCGTGTTTCCCATTTTGCGACTCAGATGTCACCGGATGCAGCAAGCCGCCAGGAGTGAAGCTGCTGGTCGACGCTCACTTCTCACAGAGCCTGAAGGCCAGCAGCCGGACTCCGAATGGCATGTGCCCCTGGCAAGCGGGAAGCATGGCCCTGTTCTCCCTCTTCTCGCTTTCTGTTCGCTAAACATGGCCCAGACTCCTAGAATCTCATCAGCTGCGAGCTGTGAGGTCGAAGGGCTGAGGTCGAAGGATTGGGCGACTTGCGCAAAGAGCGCGTACCTCGCCGTCTCCGTGTCTCGCCCGTGAGGCTTTGGACGTGTCGATCCTGGAGCGCATCGCCGACTTCGGCTTCGCCCAGGGCCCGGCCGCCAGCTTCGTCGCCGCCTGGGCAGCGAAGCCCGCGGGCTCCGAGGGCCCACGGCCCACGCCGGGGACCCGGAACACCCAGCGAGTAAGGTGCTTGAAAGGGTGTTTGAAACATTTGCTACACCAGTTTTTCGAGCCTCTGCTGGCTGGCCTAACCGCAGCCCAACTCGGGTTCCAATCTCTCCAAACACACAAGCCTAACATAGTACGCAAGCTCTTGAAACCATGCAGCACCTCTTGGTTATCCAAGAAGCCTCTGGGCAAACCAGGGCCTTTTTACAGCATCGCAGCATCGCAGCATCGCAGCCCTCCGTTCGTCAGGTTCATGGCGCGGAAGCGGCCGCTGCTGGACTTCGAGACGGCGGCCGGGGACTGGGACTGCGTCTCCGTGGCCAGGCCTTTGGGCCTTTGGGCGCTTCGGCGGCTTTTGGCTAATCGTTGGTTTCATCAAATCGGACGGTTGTCTGTTGTTGGTTGGGGGGAGAGGGGAGGGGTCTGGAAACCTGAGTCTTCCTTTTCCACCGGCGCAGACTTTAGGTTTTTGGCAGCTGGCGTTCTTCGGCCGGCGAATAAGAGAAGACGGAAACTCAAAGAGTCGATATTTGTGACAGCATTCACTTTTGGGATCGACGAAACAGGCCCACAAGGTCCCTCCCATGGCGAAGCAGATTTGCAGGAGTGCGGGGCGGGTGGTGTGCCACGACGGGCGTTTGCATCGCACGGGCCGGCGCCTCGAGATGCTGCACAAGAAGTTTATCTTGGCCACTGGGGCTGATCCATTATTTTGTATGTGTGTGTGCACGTGTGTTTCGGGATTGGTACCCTGGTAGGGTGGCGCACTTCTTGCACCTCACCGGGCAAGCATTTCCAGTCTTTTCCAGGAACAAGTCCAGTAAAGCATCACCTGAGTGTCTCACTCATTCTTATGGCAGTCCTCGATTAGTTTTCCATTCGCGTGATCGCTTGTGAACTGCCTGAAATGTTGTCTGGAGGTACATTGTAATATAAGAGGGTGTCCAAGAGTCGCACCCTAACCAGCCTGTACGCTTATCGGGGAGGGGCTACTGCACAATTCTTTGGAGGCCACCAGAATTTCGGGTCAGCGAAAAGCGAACACCAGGTCCCTCCAGGGCAAGTTGCGGGGGCCTCTTGAGCTGTCCGCTGCATTCCTTGCCTGAGGACAAGGTTTATGGCTCCACCGTGTCCGACGATGAGTTCTATGCTGATGCGGCCGCTCGGCGTGTGGCGGCGTGTGGGGGGCGTGGCAGGGGGGGGGGGGGGTTGGCTGAGCAGCTTTTCTGCACAGAGGTGCGCCCCCTCGTGGCCTGCCTGGACACTGCAGAGGCGCCAGCAGTAGAAACTACGATTGCCGAGGGATGTCTTCAGCTGTCTTGGAACGGGACGTCTTGCAATGTTGTCGGATGACGCTGTTTGCGACTCTGTGGTGTGGCCTGCGCGCCGCGTGAATGATGTGTTGCTTGCTTTGTCAGTATTTTTGTTTTTCGAATTCGCAAGACGTTGCTTGCGTGTTGTGTCGCGCGTGCTTGCATTGCTGCTTCCGTTGCTGAAGATTGGCCGAATTTTCTCACGTGCGGTTTGTGTCGTCCACGCAACGGCAAGCGAGTGGGGAGACCCCGGGGCGCGCGCACACACACACACACGCTCAAATGACGAACTGTTCCATGCAACGGTGCCGTCTGAGGTAGCGCCTCTGCCAATCTCGAGGAGCGCGTCGATGCAAAGCCAACACAGACACGCCAGCAGCCATTGCCCCAGCCTTTCGCAAAGGCATGCCTGGAAAACGATGAAACCGAGTTAGCAAAATTTCCTGCCGGGTTGCGCCTGCAGTGTGCACAGCACCCACGCACGCGCACACTCGCATCACTGGCGATCCGTCCGTTTGCGCATCAGCACAGAGGGCGGGCCCACGGGGCAGGACTGGTCACGAGCGAAAGAGGCCTCCCGGACATGGTTGACGTGTGCCTCCTCAGACTGGGTGGCTGCGACACTTGCCTTGCCCTGCGCCATCGGCAGCGGCGCATTTGACATGCTGACTTTAAACAACATGATGTTGTCAACATGGTTGTGCCTGCGACGTCAAGCTCAAAGCAATAAACGAGAAAAGAACATCTTTTTCTACCACTCTTTGCCTACAGCTTGCAAGTAGGTGCAACAGAAAGCAAGGGCCGCCACAGCAGACTTGCTTCTGGTTCTTTGTTTCCAAACAACTCGAGTAATTTGAGCTGCGCAGTCAAACATGGCCGTCAGAACCTTTGACCAAAGTTTGGAGTCCCAAGCCTTCAACGAAGCAAGCCACGCGGGAACACACTGCACACACTCGGGGCTGAAACCAGAAAGGGTGCCCAGCCAAAAAACTGCACAGTCAAGTTCTAGCTGAACGCTCAGCAAGCAGTGTTATGCATTTAAACGCGTCCTTCAAACATGCGCACCTCAAATTGATATTGCATGACGGCATCCTGCCTTCCAGCACATCGTCAGAGTGGCCTGCCCCTTCGCCTCGGTGGTCTCGGGCTGTGATTGGCCACCGCGGTTGCCCCCGCTGCATACTGGGCTTCGTCGTCTGCCACTGTGCTGAAACGAAAGCGTAAGGGGCGTCCGGGCACGAGGACGTTTTCGGGCCTTTGGGCTTACAAACCTCGACTCGACTTGACTTGGCTTTCCTGCAGAAGTTCTGGTCTAGCTTGCAAGTCCCGCTGCACAAAACCGCCCGCGAACAAGCACGTACTGCTCGGAAGACTTCACTTTTTCAAGTCCCGCCTGCACGCCGAACCACAAACAGTACGTCCCGCTGACCACGAACACAACCTCAAATTGCTGGTGCACCATGGCAAAGTGATCGCTCCACACGCCACGGAAACGATATTTCCCGAATGCTTTCCAGACTCTCCCAGCATCATTCAGTGATGAAGATGAGCGGCAACATCCTGGCAGCAACTTGATGTTCCTGCATGAGTGCGCAAGCGGCGTGACAACCTAAGGTTTCCCGCGCCCGTTTTGTGGCGACTGGAATGGGGAGTTGCGAACTCAATCTCCTGCACGCCCCCCGGCTTCGTGAGCTTATTCGCGCGAGAAATGGGAAACTCGCGTGGCGGCAAAGAATCAGAGTGATCGCGGTTCGGCTTCAGCGACCGCATGTCCGACATTACCGTGCTGTTCATAAATGCCGGGTGGGTATGTATGAAGCCGAGTGTGTGACGATCATGCTGCCTGCATCATGATGATTTTGCGCCTGTCATCGTTGTGCGTCTTGTGTGAGCACGCACAGCCTTTTTGGAGCAATTGTTCGTCATGGTGACAGACCTTGTTTTTGTGGACATGGTGCTCATGGCACCACTCGCATCTTGTTAGATGCGTCGTGCCTTCAATTTCGCCGCAGATTGCACTGCCTGGCAGTGTTTGTCAATGTGGGGAAGGTGCCTAAGAGGCGGACTTGTGCAAATTTGGGAACGAGAGAAGGGGCTGGTGCCTGGCAGGCCACTGTGATTTGCTATGGCCAGACGGGCACGGGCAAAACCCACACCTTCAACGCTTGCTGGAAGCGCATCGGCACAGATTTGGGAAGCCAGACTGTGTCGGTGACGTTTTTCGAGATCCACGGAAAGAAATGTGGCTTGATGTGATTAGCCTTACAACCGTGGCTCACAGTGCCCTTGTCCAATGGCAATGCCTGGTCATGGTTTTTCTTCTGGGAAAACGGGAACGAGAAAACAACAACCTTGGGATTTCTGTTTGGGCCACTGGGCCCAGCCACTGGGCTCAGCCACTGGGCTCAGCCACTGGGCTCAGCCACGCTTGGCAAGTTCATCAAACCTTGCAGATGACCAAGGAAAGCAAGCTTTTTCTTCAGAAGTCGCAATCAAATTTATTCCCGGGGGGGGGGCTGGGCACAAGGGCTTCAAGCGGTGTTGTTTTTATATATATATATATATATGTATGTGTGTGTGTGTGGGTTGGATTCGGGTCAGGCTACGACTTGCTGCAGCAGCGCAAGCAGGTGGCGCTCCGCGCGGATGCAGACGAGCGCGTGCATGTGAGGCGTGGGCCTCAGGTTTGTCTTTTCAGCCTGGGAAATCTTCGGGCCTTACAGGGTCGGTGGTTCGGAATCCTGACTGGCCGCTGGGTTTTTGTTTTTTCTCGACACTTTGTCAGGCTTTACCCTCAACCCTTTGGGTCTATTTGGCAGAAAAAGGTAGACAAGGTCATGAAAACCCAACGCAAGTGGCGTTTGCAAGCACAGCTCCGTGGCAAAGCTCCGCTCTGCTCCTTGGCCGAGGGGCGCGGCAACGCTGTCCGCGACGGCGGCGGAGGTGGCGCCGCTACTCGAGGAGGCGCTGCGATTGAGGCGCTCGGAGGCCACGGAGCGAAACCCCTTGTCCTCGCGGAGCCACGCGCCTTGGTGAGCCTTGGTGAGTCAGCCAGGCATGATCCAAAAGTAACGAGCTCACAAACAAGCCTTGAGTGTTTCTTACATATTGTAAGACGTTCGACGATCGACACTTGGAGGTTATCAGGGGTTGTCAGAGGGAGATCCCTGCAAATGAAATGGGTGTTTCCAAATTTTCAAGATTCAAGATGCTGGGTGTTTTGGAGGTTGATCCCTGTGGCTGTTGAGGCAGCTGGGTGTTTGCCGAAGTTTCCTCACAGCGGGGCTTGCTGGCTTGCGCCCTCACGAAGCCAAACGACCGCGGGCCCTCTTGCAAACTAGCAGTTGCTCCTCTGGCTACGGGCATCCAACAAGAAAGGGGCTAGTCCAAAAAGCAAGTCTGACGCCAAACAAGCGCCCCCCAACCGTGCTTCCGTCCCCTTGCCCAGGCGGTGTGCGTGCTGAGCCTGGCCTCCGGGGGCTGCATCCGCTTCGTGGACCTCGCGGGCTCGGAGCGGAACTACGAGACGCGGCGGATGACGGCGCAGCAGCACCGGGACTTCGCGGAGATCAACAAGTCTCTCATGGCCCTCAAGGTCCCGCTTGGTTAGCTGCATCATGAGAATACTTGCTAAAAGAAGGATCTGAAGCATGCATGCCTGTAGCACTGTAGCCCCGACTGGTTAGGGGCTCGCAGGACTGCTTCCGTGCCCACGCCCAGATCGCGCGGGAGAAGAAGAAAGCCTCCGGCGGAGTGCGGGTGCCCTACCGCGCCAGCAGCCTCACCCAGGCAGGCTTTTCATGTCGTGGAGCCTCGGCATGATTGACAATGGACAGCCTTGATCACACGAGCCGCCTCCCAGTGGAGTTTGCTGATGCTCTGCCAGGTCCTGCGCTCGTGCTTCACGCCGGATCACAGGACTGCCGTAGCTTGTGCGTGTCATTGCGCTGCTGCCATGGGCTGAGATCTCCTGGCTCATCAAGATGGGAAGGTGGTCGAAACTGCGTAAATGACAAAAGGAAACACAAGTGAACATCTGCAGCCAGCTGTGGGGGTCCTGACTATCCATCAGCCTGCGCAGTGCACAGGACGGTGATCCTTGCCACAGTGTCGCCTACAGCTACAGACCTTCTGCATTCCATCAATTCGCTCCTGCAAGTGACGCAGATGCGCGAAACTCAGCACGCCATGTGGACCAAGCATGGAAAGCAAAGGGCCGAACAGATTTTGAGCAGGTCGAAGGTCCGACTACTCAGTCGCACTCTGTGTATCGCCCGGACTGAATTTTCTGAGAGTACCTCCCCTGTGTGTGTCTGAGTGAGTACGGTGCGAAGGACAAGCATTTGAGCCTTGGACCCATTTCAATTTGTTTGGAACCAACATTCTGGGAAGAGGCTTCTTGAAAGGGTGGAAACCCAACCCATGATTTCAAGCAACCCCTTCCCTGAAAAGGGCCTCCCATTCCAATAGCGGCTAGTGTCGACGCTTCATTGGGGGCCTTTCTTCCAGGGATGCCGCCTGTGGCAAGCCAGGTGCTCGTGTGAAACCCTCAAAGCAAATCCCATGCCTCCCAAGGTCCAAGGACCTCTCAGCGCTTCGCGCGGAGTGCTGTGTGGATTTGCCCATGACCTCCTTCGCTGCGGCCACGCCCATCTGGGAGTGGGGCAGTGAGGAGGTGGACCGGTGCTTCGGCAGATGGGTCGGTCACCTGAGACGTGGCAAGCCGTTGGCGGGAGTTGGGACATTTCAACTCAGTGTATCCGTTTCAAGGGCCCATAGCACTGGTTGTTTAAGTGGGACTTGCTCTGCCCTGGTTTGGCAAATGCTCTCAGAAGCACTTAGGGTAGAAATGTGGTGTAATTGTCGTTGGGCACAGCTTTTGCTGGCTCCCTTGCACAATTGGTCATCAAATCGCCATATGTCTTAGAGGCCTTGATGACCATTGGGGGTAAGCTGGCCCTGTGCCAACGGACGGGGGCCAAATGACAACTAGACAGATTCCCCAAAGTAGAAGGCAATTTCTGCCACGCCAGGGGCATGTGGTGATTTGGCGGGAAAAAGGTGGGAAAACGGTGAGAAGACGATTTTGCCTCAGCACAGAATTTTTCAAGTTTCGAGGGCGGACTTCTACTTTTCCGCCCA
Source organism: Effrenium voratum (assembly GCA_963377175.1). Classification (NCBI taxonomy): domain Eukaryota; class Dinophyceae; order Suessiales; family Symbiodiniaceae; genus Effrenium; species Effrenium voratum. The sequence goes on along the minus strand of CAUJNA010003845.1, from coordinate 331,768 downwards.
TGTCTCCCTGCAAGTTGACATGGGAGCCGACAAGGGGTCCCCCAAAAGAGGATCACTCTCGGCCAACGAGGGCTTTGTTGGGTTCCATGCTGCTTTGGAAAGAAGCAGGCAAGGTCTGCGCAAGTTTCATTGGAAAAAGAACCGGGGAGGAAGTTTATAGAGTTAACTTCAGGAGAGCAGCGCCCAAAGACCCCATTGATTCTACCTAGCACTGTGGTAGCAAAGCCCATACCAACCTTTGACAAAGCCAACAGCCAGCTCAGGTGGATCCGCACGGTGCACAACGGGCTCTTCAAGTACTTGGTGCTGCCCCCGAAGATCACAGGGGCGGCTTTGCTCCAGCTGAGCTCGCAGGCCTGCCAGAGCCCAGGATTTTCGTTGGGGGGGGGGACCAAGTTGGTCACCCTGGATAATTGGGTCAAACTTAACTAGAACAACTCTTAGGGAATACCACGCTACAGGCGGGACAAAGTTGCGAGAATGAACAGCCAGCCGTTTGAGCCATTCAGAACATTGCTCCCCTTAGCGGAGGAACCAGTGTCATATGTGGAGAGTTGTCCAAACTACAGGGCAGTTTTCTTTGGGGTCTGTTTGCGAAACCTTCCCCGGGTTCCGATGTTTAAGCGTCGTCCCCGCCAACCACTTTCGGCCACTCAATCTTGAGAAGCAACGTTGCTTGCATATGCAAAAGGACGCTACTCGTTGGTGTGTGCAACTGTAGTTCAGAGGTGAGTTTTCTTTTTTTTGTTTTTTGGCTTTGCAACGTATTGAAGCATCGCATGTTGGATGCGTGCAGGCCAAACACAAGGAGCTCACGGCTCGTTCACCCCCTTAGGGCTTCGCAGAGCTCTTCGATCAGAGCTTGCGCACTGCCCGCGGCGTGGGCGAGGGCGAGGCTGGAGTGAGTGCCCGGGCGGGGGGGGGGGGAGATGGTGCACGACCCAAACAAATAGACCCGCCAGGGGAGGAAAAAAACAAGATATTTTCAAGAGGAACTTGGTTCTGGGATCGGGCCCGGTGAGTTTTCTGTTTGGTCAAGTTTGTTCTGGGCAGTTTCCCCTCCAGCAGTTCTTTGCATGTTTGATGTGGTCTCTTTTCCAATGTTCTCTTTATGGCCAGCGGCCAATAAAGTTGTGCACCCTTTCAGGCTATGGAGAGGAGTGCCTTGTGTGCTTCAAGCTTTTTGCCATAAGATATGGGCGCTTCCTCAACTAGAGAGTCCTCATTTCGGTAGGTTTGAAGAAGCTAGTTGAAAACCGAAGATTGTCTGCGTCCGCACACATTCGCTGGCTGTTCAGCCACTGCTCCCGCTTGCCCACAGTTGCGGGGAAAGCCAAGTTTTAGGCCAAGTATTGTCGGGGCCAATTCAAGTGATGAAGTCGCCAAAAAAAAAGTGGACTTTCTTTATGGTTTCATAGGAAGTCAACGTTATTTGTCCTTACGGGGCATTTTGGTCCCCTTTTCGCCTTGCTGTTTGGACGAAAGCTGGGCGTGCAGGCCTGGAACGAAGCGGCGGCGCAGGGCGCTGGTCTGCGGGTGGGGCGCCTGCTCTACGGTGCCGTGCGCCGTGAGGTGGGGAGTTGGGGGGTGCGCTGCGTTGTGATTCAGTGAGCTCGAATCGGTTTAGACTCTAGACAGCATGTCGGGCATGTCTTCTTTGGTACCTAATTTTTTTAAGCGTGTGTCAACACGGAAACCAGAGGCACGCCACCCACTTGCCATACCTGTTGTGAGACAAAATCCAAAATCAGACCGAGCGCAAGTCGACCAGGCGGAAGCACTGAGGAAACCATCAACATGCCGCCATTTGGACGCTCTAGGTGGCTCAGCTATGAGGGGCTCATAGGTGATTGTTCATTTTGATTTCAGTTACACCTGGGAAGAAGCTGTGTCGTTCAGACATCAGCTCTGCTTAGTTTCCCTTTCCGCATCCTCACCTAGGCTTCGGTTGCAACACATGGCAACTGGCTCTGCAAAGCAGAAATTTAGAGAAGCGTCATTAATGTTGGCTACATGCCTGACCTTATCGTTTCCGTGTGATTGGGAATTGATTGTTTCGTCTCCATTGAATGTTGATTGTGGCAACAGCCCTTAGCATTGCTCGCCGCCCTAAATTACTTGTCGCCAATTTGTGTGTGATAACGATGAGAGCAACAAGTCTCAGCTCCATTTGTTTGCCTCTTCGAGGGGGTTGTTCCATTTGTCTCGCGTGTGTCTCCCGTTCAACCGGGTCCCGCAGCCTCCAGCCTGCAGGGCAATAACAGTTAAAGCAACTGGACGCTAGTTTCGCACGGTGAACGGCCACGTGCCAACAACAGATTCAAGGTCAATTTGCCGCGCCCCTCCTTCCTCCCTCTCTCCCGTCAAAGGGATCCGTTTCCCCCTTCCTGGGTTGGCCATAGACAGGTCCCCCCTTTCTTTGGGGCGTTGGTGTTTTTTTAGGTGTCCACGGCAAACCCGTGTTTCTCGCTTTGTCGCTTCTTGGCCGTAAAAAGCATGCAGGTAAGCGCCCAGGGCCCGCTCCCCTCATCCCTCCAGGCCATGCGCTGGCCGGAGGCTCAGGCCGCCCCGGTCCTGGCGGCGGCGGAGCAGCGCGAGGCGGCGGAGCGGCTGCGACAGGAGGAGGGCCTGGACCTTCCGCCCGCCGCGGAGCCTCGGAGTTGCGGGCTTTGACATATGTCAGACATGGCATGTCTCCTCCAAGGGGGTGGGTTCCTTAGGGTTCGCTAAAGTGCCTCAGGTTTGACATGGTTCAATGGGTCTGTTGTTTGAGAAAGCCGTATTGATAAAGGCTTGGTTTACAGGGAAACCCCAGGAACAGGAGACATTTAAGGTACCCCTATTTATAAACAGACCCTCCCCCCCCCCCAGTGGCCCTCAACTTATGGTTTTCCTTTGGCGTCGCCAAGGAATTTTAAGAGTTCGAACCAGCTCCAAAGTAGCAGGTATGATTCCTGACCAATTCTGACGTCCACAGGGGGTCCCCCATGAAAATATGTGCCCGTTATTTGTTCAGCCAGAATCTCAATAGACAAATGGTGTAGTTGCGGGCAAGAGTTGAAGGAATGTTGGCGCGGCTTCTGGAAAACGATTCCGAAGAGTGGTCGCCCATGCCCTAACAACAAGGAGGTTGAGGTTCTCCTGCTTTCCAAGATGGGACAAGCAGCTGGAGGTTCTCACGGATGGTTTTTTTTTGGTTGAAGTCGTTTTTAGCTTGGTTCTGGTTTGATTCTAGTCACCAACCAATCGGCTTGGAGGGATGTGCCGAAGGCAAACTCGCGCCGACTGTTAAGCCCTCCTCCAAAATGAACCCAGACACCTGCAAGTGACTCCTGAGGAGCGCCAGTGCGAGTTCTTCTTCTGGGGGGACACGGGGCAGTGAATTCATGCAAGCCGTAGGGCGAGATTTCAGAGGCGTCTTGGCTTTTGGTGCCTCTGGCTTGGGATCGATGGGTCCGCATGTGCATTGTTTTTCAGAAGGAAACTGCTTCAGGCAATCCGTAAACTTTGGGGGTCGCAAACCAAAAGGCAGGACACACTCAAATCCCCGGTCTCAAGCCAGGGACCAGGCCCCAGAGGCCGATGACTTGATGCGGGCGCGAACCAGCGCGGACTTTGTACAAAGGCTCCCTAGAGTGTTCTGACACGCGGCAGGCATGTTGGAGGCCAGCGCGCCAACTCAAGAGGTCCAGCTCCGCAACGAAAAGTGGCAGTTGCGGACATATGCGTGTGGAAAGTGCGTAGCCGATTTGTGGGAATCAACCATGTTGGTACGACAGACAGGGGCTACACATTTCCACGGCCACGCGCAAACGCGCCTAGACGCCCACGCCGGCCTTGGGGCATTGGGCTCAAGGCCGTGAGGTGCTGATTCAAGCACGATGACGCCAGGCCCCAAAGGAATCTGTGGCAAAAGTCCAGAAGGGATTGTGGCGGGAATCGAACACTTGCACTGACCGGCAATCTTGAGCCATTTTTGTGGGATGGAGGCACAGTCTAGGGGACGGATTTTGGGCAGGATAGTCTTTGCAAAACGCACGGCTGCAGAGCTCAAGAACGTTGGCCCCATCGCGCGAAGTTCAGCGGGCCTGGTGTCCAAATGCTGTAAATGTCTCAGACTGCTGTGCGGGTAGCAGCTTTGCTCTTCAGCCTCCTTCTGGCTGGGCAGGCAGGGTGGGGGGAGGGGATATTTGCAGCTCGAAGGTCCGGTCAAAAGTCAAAAGCGGCAGACTCCGGGATTGGATTGGATTCTGCCACACCTCGACTGTTAGACCGCAAGGTCTGATTCTGCAAAACGCTCGCTTGGAAAGGGAGCGGTTCACACGCAGCTGGTTTGGAGATGCTGCAGGGCTCCCATTTCCCCCTTGGTTTTTCGAAGTGGGCTATGTCAGAGTCAGAGAAGGGGAAGGGTTGGAGTACGTGGCACTAGCATGGGTTCTTACGCTTCCAGGGCTTCTTCGCCCGACCACTATGGCTGAGCTGGGTCGTTTTCCTGGCCGCCTACGTGCTTGGCGACTTGGCTGGAGCTCTAGCCGTGTTTGTGCAGTTGTCCGGTTTGCTTGCCAGTAGGCTTCTCTTTGCACGGTGAAGGACAAATCACAACTTCTTCAATTAATGTACCTGGTTCTGTTCCTGCAGCTTCTTGAGTGCGGGCATTTCTTTTGCAATCTTGCAAGTTTGGCTTCCTCAACGACTGATCACAAGAATTCTTTGAAGGCTCCAACCTCCATGCCAGGTTCGCGAACTACTATAATTCACTCAGATGAGTTGTGGAAGTCTCTTGCCCCTAATTCATGGCGGATCAGCTGAAAGGAGCCCCATCCGCCTCTCTGAGTTGTGGGTGCCGTGGCGGCGGCGTGCGCCTGGCGCGCACAACTGCGCCGGGCCGCTTCCTTCAGCGTGGCGTCGGTGGTCTCTGCCCGGTTGCCCAGATGGCGGGGGAATTGTGGGCCGGTCCCCGCTTTTCGGACGGATTTCAGTCGCGCTACCTACTCAGTACATGACATGAAGGCTGGATCAGTCCTCGTGTCCGTGAGTTCGAGGTGCCGCAGGCCGAGCTGGCCATCGACTGTGGTGCCAGCTTTGTGCTGGTCTGCGGGGGCGAGCCGTGCCGGGATCTCTTGGGCGCACGCCTAGGCGCGCGCCTTGCCAGGCGCGGGGGGCGGTGGGCCACTGTTCATGATGTTGTGTCTTTTTTGGGGCCCCCCTGTGTTGCCTCAGGTGCCCGTTAACCCGAAGGCTGGGAGGGTAGCGTCTTGTTTCTTTTGCTTGGAGCGGCGCTGGTGCTGCCTTGATTTGTTTGTTGTTTGGGGGGTTCTTTTAGGATTTGCAGGAATGCAGTTAGTTCCACACATCCCCCCCGTGCTGCCTTTTCTTTTGCCCCCCAGGTGCGGGGGGCGGGTGGCCTTCTTCTCCAGCGGCCACTTCAAGCGTGCCGCGGATTTCCTCCCGAGCCCGAACCCCCACGCGCCGCGCTTCGGCGACGCCGGAGTGTCTGAGGCCGACTTGGTGGTGCTGCAGAAAGTCATGGTGCTGGATCGCGCCGCTCGGCTGTAGGTGTGGAGTGGGGGGACTTAAAATCAAAACCAGAGGGAAAACTTAAGCCGCATGATGGGGGGCTCGCCCGGTGTGGAGACTTGCCCGTTGCCTGGGAATCGATGGCTTGGGACGTTCATTTGGGAATCCATCAAGAGCCCATAGCTCATCGTGAGCCAATTTTCTCGAATGTTTGCGATCTTTCACAGGGAACACTTGGGCAGGAGGCCCTTGACACCTTGAGCAACTTCACGACCTTCCTGCGTGCGACGCGACCATCTCTGTTGGGTGGCTTGTCCATCCAAGAATGTGAGGTTCCGAAGATTCTTTTTATTAAATATGGAAGCTGACGTGTGGGAAGACGCACTTTCCTTCGGGCAAGACATCCTTGTTCGCTTCTATGATTGTTGGAAAGAAGGCAACGCTTTTGCTGTTTTCGGTCTTGGTTTGCTTGGTTTTCATCGCGACCTACCCGAGTTTTTTGTTGTGTTTTTTTTTTTCCGCGTCGGCGAGGACGGCCCAGCTGCGCACCCCCGGTGGACGTGGTGGTGGTGACCAGCGAGTACCATGTGCCGCGAGTGCGCGCCCTCGCCTGGCCAATGCTCGGGGCACAGGGCCTGTCCTTCCTCATCTGCCCGCGCCTCGGATTTTGAGAGATGCGGGGCACCTCAGCTGCCGTCATTTTGTTTCTAGAAAAAAACACATCTTAAACCACACAGTTCTTCGTTCCAGCTAGCGTATTTGGGGGACGCAACTCGCTTCAGCGGGGCTTCAACGCCTGGTTCTTGTCGTAAAACGGGAAACCACCCCACAAACCATATCCAAGGTATAAAGATGAACTGTTGCAAGTCCAATTGGAGGGCAGCTGAATTTTGGAAGTTTGGAAGTTTGCTGACGCACCCGAGGTGCCCGGGCGACAACGAGAGCGAGGCGCGGTGGCGCCTGTGGCGTGACACGCTGCGCGCCGGGCTGTGGCTGGCGCTGGGCTTCGAGGGCGGCGCCCTGGCGGCGCTGCGGCACCGCGACCGGCGCCTGGAGCGAGAGGCGAGCCGCGAGCCGGCCGCTGATGTTTGACAGGGACACGGCGGACGCCTCAAGGGGGAACCTCTCAGTCCTGTGCCGACAAGTACTTGATTGTTTGTCCCTCACAAAGGAGGTTTCCTGGCTTCCGGCTGGGCTGCAAGTTCGGCTCTTGCCAGCGAGGCTTTGCGGTGCCAGAAGGACAAGGATGCCAAGGCGGCATAGGCAGGGGATTGGGGGCGTGGTTGAGAGATTCAGTTTGGGGGGGGGGGCAAGGTCGGGGGTGGGATTGAGGGGTCCGGGTCCGGGTTTGGGTTGCGGCTGTGGTCGGATCTTGTTTTGTCTCTGCAGCGCCCCAAATTTATGAACTTCTAGTTGACTTTCAAGAACTGACGCTTGAAGGTTGCGACTTTGACACCTTTTTGCCACATGACGTTTCCTGCATGCACACAATCGGAACTCAGGAGCAATAATCCCCGATTGATAATACACCAGGTTGGTGAATGCGGGGAGAACCCTCTTGGTGGCGCACACTGCCTTAATAGGAACCCCCGTATGCAAGGGGTACAACCTTAAAGCTTATGCCCCCCCCCTGGAGGACTCTACAGTGGTGGCAGCCTTGAGCAAGAAGCCTCATGGCGCGTGCGCCGCGAGTGCGAACAGACGCCAAGATCGCTTGAAGAAAAGTGGGTGAGGTGGGGCAGTCCAACGATGGCCAACCGGGCAGTACTTGGAGCGTATGTCCTCCTTTTGAGGTGAGGTTTGCAGGACTTCAAGCAAGGGAGGGTTCCGGGAAATGAACTCTGGCGTGCAAAGATCAGACTTGCTTTTGACCACTCAAGAAGGGCATTGGAACCCCTGGCCTTCAGAAAAGTTCTGCCCTTCCTGAGGCGTACCCAGCTGCTCAGACCGAGCTGAGCCAGCCAAGCCCGGAGGCCGCCGAGTTTTCCGATGCCTAAAAACCCAGAACCCACCCAGCCCTGACATGTTCGCTACACAACCACAACAAGAACTAACCTACCCCCCCAAGTGTGAGGCCCCGTGAGGGCCTTGGCCCCATTTGGCCTGATGTCACCTCAGCTTTGCGGATCCCAGGAACCCAAAGAATCCGGAATCTTGATTTCGGGGACCCCCCTGCTTTCACGTGATCGGAGCATGGGGGTATTGGTTTCAGCTGTTTCTCGAGTTCGTTCAGCATGCGTTTTTCCTAGAATTCCACGTGAGGGAACTCTCTGCCATACTTTGTTCCTAGGTTGGCGCTCCCTTGGAGCCTGACCTGCTGGATGCGGGGGAGTTGTCGGATGAACTGCCCGACTTGCGTTTGGCGGCTCAGTCGGTTAGCGGCAACAATTCCAGGCTGGCCAAGGTGCTACTTCAGCTGACGAGCCTGTGCCGAATTCGATGGCTCATCCAAGGGCATTTGTAGCAGGGTTGTGTGGAGGCGTGGATGTTAGACACAGTTGATACAAGGGGATTGGGGCAACATGTGCCTCTGATGGCGCTGAGATCCCAAAACCAAAGGCCGGCTCGGCTTTCGGCCCAGGGCCCGCAGAAGTCGCTGTCGGTGCCGGGCAGGAGCCCAGTTTCAGCTCCGGGCAGGCCCGGTTCGGACCATCTTGGGCTGGACGATTTCCCATGCTCGCTTCACACGGGCTTTGCAAATCAGCCATGGGGTTCTACGCCCTCTCTGAAACCTTCCTGTTGACGTTTCCTGAAAAATGGCTTGACGTGATTCCTAGGGCTGCGGGCGATTTCTGCGTGTCAGGGCTGCCTTGCAGCTCTCATCCTCTGCCCCTCTGCCAGGGGCGGCGCTCGGAGGCCGAGCTGGCCGCGCACTCGGTTTGGTATGCGACCCCTAAACCAGGAAGATTCCCACCAGGCCAGGGTTGGTGTCCCTTCGGCCGCTCGAACACCAGGGGTTTTCAGGCATCCCGTCAGTTGGAAGATGGGAGCTCGGAGTGCGGTGCCTAGATCTTTGGGGCAATCTCTGGTTTTTTTGCTGCTTTCCATTTGAAGTCCTTTGTGGCGGCTCGTTAAAAGCTTGGCGGAATTGCCCAGCGCGCCAGCAAAAGCCAACGCGCAGCAGTTCGGGCGCAAAGCAAAAGCCCGGTGCGCCTGCAAGGTGCAGGATGCCGAGCAGGACAAGGCACGAGGGGTTCTCCCCGCGCCGCGGGGCTCCGGTGGGCGAAGTTGTTTCTTTTCTCCAAGTCGAATGACTACAAGCAAATGGGTATGTGCCAAGGCAAAAGGGATCCCCCAAAGTTGAGCCGTACAACTCAACTGAGGCCGAGGGCGTGGGGCTGTTCCAGTCCGGCCAGTACTTCAAGTCCTACCAGGCACCGGGATTCTTTGGTTTTGGGGGTTCGGCCAAACCAACAGTTACAACAGTTGTCGCTTTGGTTTCTTTCAGTTTGGCACTTGTGCTCTGAGTTTTTGACAGCCGCGGAGGGGGCGGGGTGGCTTCAGGTCTCTCCCCTATGGAAACCCAAGCGGGAGTGCTGCAGGGAGTTCGCAACTGCAAACTGCTGACGGCCATGGAGGGGAACAAGAACCCTTGCGACCTGACTTTTCATCTTCAGCGTCACTGCATTTGGACTTGACTGGGACAACGTCTTTTTTACATGGGGCATAATCTAGGGTAGCAGTGGCAGCAGTGGCATTCCAAAGGTTGGCTGTCTAGACTGCCACGAAGCAAAGATCAATGGTCAGTTTC